>JAJQOW010000015.1:4843986-5131486 GCA_037975125.1 Latrodectus hesperus | reverse complement strand
TTAATTTTGATCTTGTAATAATTAAAATCTTTCTATGTACAGGAACTTTCGACGTTTAATTAATGACTTATGAATCGAAACATTTAAAAGAAGCTGCCTAAATGTTCCTTTATTATTATTTTTTATGCAACAAGTCAATAACCTCTCTCTCTCTAAGCTTGACATTATTTAACCAAAATCTTCCTCTTTTTTTAGCGCATCAAAGTGTGATTCGGGGCAGAAAGTGGGACAATTCCTGTAACAGCCCAAGGCTTGTGTTCTCGGTAAAACACCTGATTGATGTCGAGAGTAGATTGGCGAGTGATGGACATTGCTCTCTCTATCTGAATAGGTATTATGCAACATGCAAGCATCAAGTTCGAAACAAAACTGCATGGAAGCGTTGTAAGAATTCGGCATCATCAAAGGAAGAAGATGACTGAACGTTATGGTAGTTGTAACAAAAATTACAATTAATTATAAAATCATATTGACGATTCACATTTACTTTCCAAGAGATAAAATAACCAACATCGAATAATTAATTAATTATTTTCTGTCATTTTAATTGTGTTATAGTAGTTGGCCAAGGTCACTATATGTCTTGCCAGTTGTTGCCTCCAATGATAAATGTGTACCTAACTTTAGGAAGAAATCGCTATTTAGAAAAAATAACGATATTTACTATTATAGAATTACTTAATTTTATTGATTTATGTTTTGCTCAAAATGCTGTTTTGCATCACATAATCAAGTTTCACATCTGGATCAGCTAAAAAACAAATTGAAATTCTGAAATGCTTTCGAATGCATTTTCGATCGATGTGCGTATCAGTTAAAAACATTTTTTTCAAAAATCGAAATAAATAATAAGTAACGTTATTTTTTTCAATCTACCCATTGTGAATGTGTAAAAAAAGACGTCCCAATGTATTTCTTCTACACCCAACGGTAACGCATAGTCCACAATTTTAAAGGGAAGAAAACTTTAAAAGTAATTTAGTTTTGTCGCTTGCTCAATGATCATTTTTAGCCGCGAGGACTAATTATTAGGTTGGTGCGTATGAAATATCGGATTCTCTTTACATGCGGACGTTTTCCTCCCTGTTTTCGTTATACTTTTGTATTTGGCATAACCTCATTCATACTCGTATTGTCCATTGCCAGAGACTCATTTCAGCAAAATAGGTTTTCTCGAAGGTCTTCCCTTTTTTATTTCTTTTGAGTTTATTGCCGATATGAATTCTGCCGACATTCGCGTCATTTTCTTATATGAGTACAAACTTGGTAATAGTGCTGCAAAAGCTGCACGCAACATAAACCAAGCGTTTGGGGAGAATACGGTTAACGATCGGAAAGTGTTCGAAAAATTTCGGACTGGCGATTTTTCACTGCAAAATGAGCCGCGCGGAAGACCCAAAACGTCTGTGAAGAATGATGACCTGAAGGTTCTAGTGGAAGCGGATCCAGCCGTATCCACGAGGGGACTTGCTATCAGGATGAAAGTTGACCATACAACGATATTGAGACACCTTTCTGAGATTGGCAAGGTTAAGAAGATGGACAAGTGGGTACCGCACGCACTGACAGAGCGAAATAAGCTGGATCGGTTAAACGTATGCTCATCATTGCAGCATCCACCCTATTCACCGGATCTCTCGCCGACCGATTTTCATTTTTTCAAGCATTTAGAGCTGTTTTTAAGGGGCAAACACTATGAAAATGAAGACAGTCTAAAAAACTCGATATCAGAGTTTATTAATTCTAAAGACCAAAATTTTTTAAGACAGGCATCTACGCTTTAAAATCTCGTTGGGAGAAGTGTATTGAAGCGAATGGAGCATACTTTGATTGAATAAACAGCTTTTGAAGAAAGATATGCAGTTTTATACAATCACTTAAGAATCCGACATTTCATACGCACCAACCTAAAAGAATGCGGGACTTACAGTTTCAAGTGGAACCACAAGATACTTCCAAGCCAGAAGTGGGACGCGAACCTAGGAACTGTCGAACAGAAAACCAGAGCTAAACCATTCGGTTAACAGATCGGTAATTTTAAAAGATCTTAAAAAACAGGTATTTTCTATTTTATTGCTGCCGTATCATAACTAATAATTTCTGAAATTCAAATCACTTTTGTTATTATTTATGTTGAATCTTTCTTGCAGTTGTTCATAGGCATTGAGTATCAAAAGCATTTTGCATGTTTAAAAATAAATATCATATCAAGGATACAGATTTGGTTGGAAAAAGTAATGTGTTTCTTCCTAAGTGTGGTCATTTAGCTAAAACACATTATTTTAAAAAAGAGTTATATTAATGGGGCAAAATTACTACCACTACTTTATTAAAAAAAATTAATGAAGGAAAGTATAAAATTCTAGTTTTAAAAATAGAAGTATTTTGAAAACTTATTTGAAACTAATAATACCTACAAGAATATTTTCTTTAAACAAATATCATTTTATACATAAAAATGTTAATTTAGAATCCTACTAATTAATGAAATTCAAATCGTCCTTGCCGATTTTAACTAACCGTAAAGTTTTGTCTTGTCTTTTTAATTTGTTTTTTCTTCTGTTTGTCAACTAATAATGACTTGAATCAATGGAAAACAGCTTCTCAAACTGATGCTTTGGTCCTTAGATTAGAAATCGTTTTATTAACAAAATGAAATTCTACATTATTTTCAGACACTCGATGGAGAACTCCGCCTTGTTTGCTGCTACTCGAAGAAAGCAATTTGAATCAGGCAGCAGATTCGTTGACAAGTCGGATTTACGATGCCGTCTCAATACGATTTTGGGGCGCTCCGTGGCTGAGTGGTCTAAAGCATCACTGCTAATCGCTTGAGTGCGTAGGAGTGTGGGTTCGATTCCCACCGTGGCCCTGGGTGTTTTTCTTCGTTATTCTTCTGTGGTTGTACATCTGTCATTGTGCTATTTGTCCTATTATCGACGAAGACTTACAAGCGGATCTCAAGAATCAAGCATACAAGTCTGAATATATGTAATGTAGTAAAATAAAACAATACGATTTCTGAATGAATTATGTGTGACGTAGATGAAACGCTATCTGACGTCATGGATATTTTAAACCAATGAGAATTGGAATAAAGCGATGCAATCATGATCTCAACTGGAATAAAAGAAACAACCACTTTATTGTTAAAAAAGTGAATTAGTGAGTAAGAATGAATTTTTTGCTAAGTTTATAATTATAACAAAAATTCATGTTTAAACTTTCTATAGACTCATTTAAAATAGTGCGCTCTTAAATACATCGGTTTGTCATTCTATGGGCATTCTTTTAGCATATGATAACTAATCAGATACCTATTGTTCAAAAAGAATTCCAAGAATGAAACCCGTGGTGGAAATCAAACTCGTAGTCCGTTGAACAAAAGACAGAATGATAACCATTAGGCTGCAATCTTAGATCCGTAGATTAAATATAATGTTTACACATCGTAGTGGCTCGTTATGCACTTAGAGGGATCTTAAAAACCTATTTAAAATATAATTAGTTTTCTTTTTATATATCTAAGAGGTATCCTAAGTTCTCTCTCTAAAAATACACTATTGTAACAAATGTGTGGGCTTAGGCTAAACTTAAAGGGCATCAGTTAACGTCATATTTTTAAAAAATATTGTAATAATGCTAGACATTTATAAAACTAGATTTCATACTTATTAACAGTGAAAAATCCATATGCATATAAGAAAAAAAAATTTAAATTTCGTTTTCAAAAATTTTTCATTTTTGAATATATTTTTGCTTTTTCTACTATCCATTAAAATTGAAAACCTATAAACAGACTTGTCGAATCTAGGCTGTACATTTTTCAAAAGTCTTTTCAATATAAAATATATTTAATTTTTTTGGGCTTATATATAAGAGAAAAGATTTTACATAAATGCCTAACTCTCAAGATGAAATTGCTATTTGGGAGAATGAATGATTATATAACGTTTTCAAAAATATTTACTCGATTTGAATTTTTTCAGCAATAATTTATTATTTACTCGAATTGGTCAAAATGCTGTTTTGTTCTATGAAATAGAATCTCACATCTCTATGAATTGAAGACAGTCAAATAAGATAGAGAATGCTTGACCTTTAGTCATAAAGTTATTAAATACTGAAGTTGGCTTTTTTTTTTTTTTTTTTTTTTTTGCATACGTTCTAATCCATTTCCGATTGGCAGTGCTTTGGGAAAGCCGAAAATATGTTCATTCCAATTATCAAAACAATAATATTCCTAAACTCGAAAACAAGTAAATAATGAAACTTAATTATTTCTCAAATTACTTTTTGAAATAGAAAGAAGGGAGATCTGCTAATGATTTTATTTTTTTCTCTAATCCCAATGATTACGTATAAATGACAAATTTACAAGGAGGAAGAACTATAGATCTCCGTTCTTGAAGCGGGCAAAATTCCTTAATGGTGTGACTCGTGGCATTAGCACTTTTACTGTGCAATCAAATCAGCTTTATTTATAATTGAAATTAATTACAAAATCTGTCATAAAAATTTTGAAACCAAATATAATTATTATTTCAAGTTAGCCAAAAGATTTATGTTTTGTGCCCTTGCATGCTGCTACTATCAATTCAGGCTTGGACAAAAATTTGGTGGACATAAAATATTAATTTTTATTTACATAGATTATTCATGATTGTATAGTCCCATAAATGATAAGATAACGTGCAGCATTTAGTATGATACGACATTTAGCATGACAACACGACGCTCTCGATAAACTTCAAAATTTCACTGATATACAAGACCCTCTGATCTTAAAGAGTTGATAAAGGGGGGACGGATGATTTTGAAACTCTTCCCCCGTGTAGATATCGGCAATCTAAGCTCAAATATTTAAAGCTCCCGGCCAACATGCCCAGACAAGACAGAGAAAATTGCACGTCTAGCCATCTTTCCTTTAGGTCAGATAACATATTTTAGTGTGGTGTCGGTGTTTATTTCAGCATTTTAAATAGGTCGAGGCTTAAACGAGTTTCTGGCATTCTTTGATAAGCAGCTGAACTCGTGTTGAATATCCTTCTTTTTCTCAATAGAAACAGGATTTTCAAGTCCGCAACCTTCACAGAATTGAATTTAGATAAAAAAAAAGTAGAATGCATTTTTTTTCTTGTGGCAAATTATAAATTCAGCTTTTCCTTTTTGATGGGAAAAGATTCACCCATGTAATTATTGCATTTACATGCCGAAAGATTCGCTTGTCAAGTCACATGACATCCAGCAAGTCATTATGTTTTCAACTTTTTATTTGCATTTATTTATATGCGATTTGATGCATTTGACTTTTAATTAAAATAGACAGATTTTGACTACTTTTATATCATTTAAATATTGACATATCTGAAACAATTATTAAAACAGTACAAAATAACTTTTAAGGCACCGACATTAATTAATAAATTTCAGTATATATATATATATATATATATATATATATATATATATATATATATATATATATATATATATATATATATATATATATATATATATATATATTGTGACAATTTAAACATGGTATACTATTCATTTCATTATTGCCCTTTGTGTCTTTTAATTTTCATGTCGAAATGTAACTTTTACCATTGCTTGCTTAAATAAATTTTGCAAAAATTATTTAAATTCACATCATTATGTTTAAATAAAAAATAATTAATTTTTTTAAAGATATCCACTGTTTGAACTAGTGAATTTAAAACTAATATAGTACACTGCTTCTTTTAACCCATTATACTTAATGTCATAATTTTTCTCAACTATCAAAAAATTGAAAAAGATTATAAAATTATTTAAGAAATATAAAACAATTAATATAGTAATATAATGCAGTATGTACATAGATAAGTTAGGAACATTTTAGAAATTCATTTCTATACTACATTTCATCACAATTATAGTTAGAATTTATATTTGAAAATATCTTAAAATTTTATATAAATACTTATTTTATCGAATAATAAATAAATAAATTTTATGGATTTATCATAATCAATATTTAATGTGAAGTGCTTTTTTGTATTCATTATTAACATTATCAAACATATATTGTTTGTTTACCAATGTAACTCAAAACACACACACAGATACCAGTACTGTTTATAATTTTATGGTTTGCTATTATGCCGATATAGTTATAGAAACAAGATATACATTTCGCTAAATATATATAATCAAGGTGAAACATTTGTAGATCTTCAGGCTTTAAAAACTGGATTTTATCTAGTATCAATTTATAATTTACTAATTTCACTTTATGAGTCCTTTCACCTTGAGAGTCAAATAACAATTTATAAAATTCAAAGTAGAAAATGCAATTAAGAAATAATTGAAGGATTCGTTTCGTTTTCTGGAAATTATCTAAGGAAAATACTAAAGTAAACAAGTGGATTAGAAGTAATTCTGGTTGGTAATAAAAATGGCGACAAATTAGCAAAAGCGCCGCATCTCAGTTAAAACTTCCAATTTTAAGAAAATTCCCAAATCATGTATTAAAAAAATATTTCGACAAATAAATGTGGCAAAACGATACTGCTCATAAATATATTGTAACTAAAAACTTTATCATTTAGTAAAAATTTAAACAGAAATTTTAATTGCGCATTCAAAATAATCAAAATTCTTACAACACACACACAGATATGCTGAGAATAATAGAATATTTATCCAGATTTAAGTATATATTGCTTCATCATTGTGTAATTGTGATTGTATAATCAAAGTATCCAGCATGTTTTTCTTTTCTGCCTTTGGCTGAATTTTCGTACATAGGAACTTAACAAATATATTATTGCAAATGTGTGGACTTTTATGACCTTCAGACTTGGAAATTATGCGTCAATTCATTGCTTTCATTTCTTTGTTTTCATAAATAACATTCCTTTCTCTTAATTTTGAAATTGTGAAATGTTTTTTAAGTTAGAACTTTGAACTCTGTGATTTAGAAAGTTAAATTATATATATATATATATATATATATATATATATATATATATATATATATATATATATATATATATATATATATATATATATTATAGAGGCGCCTGTTTAACAGAGGTCTTGATTATTTCGGCGACAGCACAACTCTATGGATTTTCAAAAGGTTTACAAATTTTGGACTCAGAACCCGTAGTCACTGTTTAGAAGACGTAATTGAGGTTCGAGAATAGTTTTCGAAGAAGGCTCGAAAATAGAAGAATAGAATTGAGAATTTTACTTTATGGATGACAATGCAGCTGTACATCTTGCCATAAAGGTTCAACAATGGTTCTCTGAACCTTACCTGGCCATCTCCGGGCCCGATTTTTAATTCCTGAGAAAATGTGTAGGATGTAGTGGAAAGACGCATCCAACTCAGAACTCTCCTATTCCGCCTATTTTAAAAGATTTAAAAAGATGCTGGTATTTTGTGAACATAAATGCGAACCTAATTTAAAAGATTTAAAAAGATGATGGTATTTTGTGAACATAAATGCACTTCAGAAGCACATACACTTGGTGCCTTAATGAATATTAACTATTATCTGTGCAAAAAATGGTCCAATAAAATATTAATTTTGGGTTTCAAATTTATTGGTGAATGTATATATATATATATGGATATATACGTAGCAAAAATACTTTTTTCTGTTCTGGGGGTATAAACATTTTAAAAATCATGGTAGGCAACGTTATTAAAAGCAGTAAAAAATTACTAACAAATTTAAAATAATTTTTAAATAAAATGTAATTTAGTGAAAAATCATCTTATTGTATTTGTTTGTGAAAAAAAAATATATGAGTAATTTTTCAATGTCGGAAAAATGAAAAAATATCGATTCTCGCCAATATGCCGCCAAGATAATTTTCCGCACTGAATATTTAGTCTGAATTTTCTAAAAAACAAGAGTATGTAAAGAAAAGGTTTTGAAGATTGCTTTCTTTTAAGGTCGAATAATGCATTGAATTTCTTGTATGTTAAATCATGTGGACAGTTGAGGGGTAATAAATAAATAGGCATTTATTGGTCGCGAAGTGTAGTACAGCTGCAATGCAAGATGGGCTCAGACGTGGGTCACGAACTCAGGATTCAAATAGGAAAAAGCTGCGAACAAATCTTGATCCATGTTCATGATGACCACGTGGTCCGAGGGCGTCAGGTCGGGTTTGCTGGACGTGAACTGCTTGTCGAAATTGCTCACGTCTTGCGGGTGACTCTGGAAAAAAAATCAGATATGTATAAAAAGCTTAATGTCAACAAAAATAATTTTAAATTAAAGATAAAAAAATGTTTTTAACGCAAATGGAGTGGTGATTACAGACTGAAAATGAATAAAACGAAGTGGCGGTATTTATATTGGCGTGTCAACTGTGTAGTGCTTGGCACGAAAATTAGAAATACCAGGATTTCATGATTTATCTACTTTTCTTGTCTATTTCTCCTATATCACAATATGAAGATCGATAAAGAATATAAAATAATTAATTATAT
Source organism: Latrodectus hesperus (assembly GCA_037975125.1). Lineage (NCBI taxonomy): Eukaryota > Metazoa > Arthropoda > Arachnida > Araneae > Theridiidae > Latrodectus > Latrodectus hesperus. Next base: position 5,122,989 of record JAJQOW010000015.1, on the reverse strand, counting down.
ACAGTTTATTATGAAAATTTAATCAAGATTATATATATATCTAATTTTTGCTGCAGAAGTTCCATGGTGTGTCTTTAAAAATTGTAGTAAAAAATTACACTCTCAATTGTAATAATTTAAAAAACTGTGTTTATTCTATTTCCCAAATACCATTTTCATATTGAAAAGATACAGTAAAGACAATGTGACTCATTAATATACATTTATTTTAATTTGATAGCGTTTCTTGAAAATAACTGGAGATAATAGATTGTAGAAATTTAATGGCATGATTATTTCAATTGTATATGCTAGGAAAATTTCTTTGTTTCATAAAAAAAATAATAATAATAATTTCCAATCTGCATAAGATTATACAAAAAAAAGTTTATACCTCTCAAATAAGATATTTTTGCTCTTTCAAAATACTGTTACAATTTATGTTATATAATATATTTTTAGTATTGAATGTCTATATGATTTACTAAAGCTTGAATATATAGATTACGAAATAGTCAAATGTTATATTAAAACATATATAGTTAACACCCTTAATATTTTCCTACTCTCCTACATTTTAATTTTTTTAAAAATAAATTGTATTAAACTAAGTTTTCAATAGCTGTTTTATAGTTTTATTGCTTAACTATCAAGAATTCACTTACATGCATTTATTTAGTATGGTACATTAATACATTAATATGTTAAGTTTTTTAATAGTGCAAATGTTTCATATGAAATACGATAAATATTTAAAGTTTCATTTGCAACAATCCAAATTAGAGATAAATTTTTTCGTTCTAAATTATTATTTCGTAGGACTATTTATAAAAATATTAGAGATTTTTATTAGATCTAGTAATATTTTTAGTATAGGGATTTGTAATAATCATTTTAAAATTATTATAAATTGTACCTCCTTTACGAGAACAAAATTTCCTAATCGTTATATATTAATTTCTTATATATATTACAGGAAATGTTGCAGCTTCGTTTGACTTATTTAAAGAAAGAATCAGTCCCTATGCCATTACAAATATGCAACTGATTTAACTAAATTGAAATAAATTATATAATTAAACGTTTAATAACTAAAAAGATTAAAGTTATTTCGAATAAAAATAATAAGAATAACTTGAATATGACTCCTATTCCATTCCAACTTTTGCTATTTTTCAGAGCTCTCTTATTAACTTTCATTTCTGTGTCCTATATATATAATGGTATAACCATTTTTTTCCCGTTATTTACGAATAGTGGGAAAAATAGGCTTTTAAAAGTTTACGTGATGCATAGAAAATATTTTTTACCAAATTATACTTATTTTTTAATGTTATGCTGGAAATTTATTACTGATTATTGTTCATGATCTGGGATTACAATCTAGAGAAATAAGACCGGAACTATTTTTCGACTTGAACAGGAATAGTACAACTAAACTAAACTAAAACTAACTTTCACGTGATTATTGCTGGAATTCGAATTCGGAAAAAAATAAATAAAAATAAAACGATACCATCCAGCTATTCCAGTTCGTAGCTATTCTTTAAAAAAAGTTTTTTCCAATTAAATATTGTTTTCACAGAAGCAAATATTAAATAAAAACAGGTTTATATACTTTCAAAATTTTTATAGAATAAGCCAGCGAAAACGTTTTTTGTGATTCAGTTCTTTTTATCTCATCTAAATATGTTTTTGTTGTTAATGTTTGGCATGCATTTTGCTTAATTGTTATCGCCAAGAGATTCCTGAAATGAAATATATTATTTCATTATAGTATTGTTCTTCACACAATTTTCATTATTCATTGGCCAGCAAGCAGTTATCTTAAATTATAGTATTTTTTATAGTTTATCACATATTCTATAGCTTTTCCACGTGCAAGTATTTGCGTACATAGTGTCTATAACTACAAAAATTTTTGTCTGCCATATTGAAGTACGAACAATCATATAATTAACTAGTAATTGAAGTATAAGAACAGTTATATTATTGGCTAATTATTGAAATAGGAACATTAAAAATGCGTCATATTGAAATAAAAACAACTGTAAATAAAAACGATTTGATGCCATAAAATTAGGATATTTTTCATATAATTTAAAGTCGAAAATTATAGAAAGCAAATTACATTTATGTCTAATAAATTTTATTATATTTTTTGATAATTTTATGTAATATTTTTCAAAAAAATAACTTTACATATTTATATTTTTATTAGATGTGATTCTCTGATTTTGTTACCCTTGTTAAAATTGTATTATTTTATTAATATGGCTATTTTATTGATTAAAATTTTTTCAAAATGCTTTTTATTATTTTTCCATTAAGGATTCTGTAAACTTTGAGGATATGTCTCTACAAATTACAGTTTAAGATACAATTCAGTTTTTTTTATTCTTTTATTAATTATTTTGGTAAAAATATTCTCACTAATTTATCAATATTTCAGTAACAAAAAACTTAATGCAAAGAAATGATCCCTATAGAACAATAAGAGCTAGTGTCACTGGTAGTAGATTGCTTTAATTAATGCAACTTTCATTGTTTTAAAATAAATGTTTTTCGTTCAGTTAAAACATTTTAACGGTATCTCGTTTCACTGAAGCATTCTTTTTCACAGGAATGTTTCATAAAAATTAATTTTATTAACTATATCGATATAATAAGAGTAATAGAAAAATAAGCCAATGGTGAAATCAATTTATATGACATTGTATTCGTTGTTACACTGAATGTCTACAGAAAACGACAGAATATAACATTTTAATATGTATAAAGGTTTATGGATCCAATGCTGAATAAAGAATTTTATCATGAAAAATAAATGCTGAAGATAAGAAATATATATACAATGTCTCACAAAATTGATGGGACACTTGTGCTTTACAGAAGGAAACTAAAAAAATTAATTAAAAATACATGGACAAATTTTTTGTGGGTGTGTTTCATATTTAAAGTTAGTAACAATTATTACATAACATACATTTTGTCAAAATATTAAAATATTAATTAAATAAAAATATAATTGCTTAGAACGGAGCAAAAAAAAGTTCACATAAGTGAAGGGACACTTATTTTTCCTTCAAATATTTATCCAATAATTTTACTTTTTAAAAGGTTCTACTATTTTGTTGGATTTCCTTTTACTTATAAAACATGATTCAGTCTTCTTGGGATGCATTTGACTATTTTATTTATTTATTTATTATTATTATTTTTTTTTTTTGTTATTTCTGGAGTGATTTTACCCCATTCTTCTTGAAGCATCAATATTAATTGTTGTTTTTGAGAAATGGTGTGTTTGCGAATTCTTGATTCCAATTCTTGCCAAATATTCTCTATAGGCTTTAAGTCTGGAGATTGTGGTGGTGTTTTTATTATTTCAGGACAGTTATACAGCAGCCAGAGTCTAAAGTTCAAAGCAGTGTGCTTGGGGTCATTGTCCTGGTAGAATTTAAAATCGTTATGAAGGTTCAATTTTCGTGCTGAAGATTTCAAATTTTGCTTTAGAATGTCAATATACTTGTACTGATCCATTTTACTGTCAATAAAAACAAGATTACCAACTCCAGTGGGCGACATAAGCCCCCATATCGTAATTCCACCTCCACCATGTTTTACTGTTGGCACCAAGTTCTGTTTACGAAATTCTTCCCTCGGTTTTCTCCACACCAAGATTCTGCCGTCACAGAACCAAATATATTAAATTTACTCTCATCAGCAAGTATAACTTTATTCCAGTAATCAGAATTTTTATTTATGTTGGATTTTGCGAAAGCCAGTCTGAGTTTTCTATTCTTTTTCACTACGAAGAATTTTTTCCTGGCTACTCTACCGTGATATCCAGCAGATCGAAATTACTCTTCTAATAGTCTCAGCATTAACAATTACTCCATACAATGCTTGTAAATCAGCAGCAACTTTAGGAGCACTCATTCTTAGATTATTTTTAATAATTTGAACGGCAATTCGCTTTATTCCATTGGATAGCTTTGATGGTCGGCCATGTCTTCTTTTATTCTAAATCATATAATTCTTTTTATATCGTTTAATGATAATGAAAACTGTTGAATGACTCAAGTTAACTGTTTCAGCAGTTTCTCTAATAGATTTTACTCTTTCAATTTGCAAATTGATAACTAATTTTCGAATTTCAGGCGAAGTTTCTTTTCCTTTAGCAATCATGGCACACAGCTAAAAAACACAAAAATTCCAAAACAATCTGGAGAGCAATACTGCAGATGATTTTATAAATCATTGACACTTGCTTTTGAGTAAAAATAAAACACCAAAAAATATTTTTATTGCTTATTTCTGACGATTTTTGTTGCATATCTAATGGTGTCCCATCACTTATGTGAGCTATTCTTTGCTCCGTTCTAAACCATTATATTTTTATTAAATTAATATTTTGACAAATTGTATGTTATGTAATAATTGTTACTAAATTTTAGTATGAAACACACCCACAAATAATTTGTACATGTATTTTTAATTTATTTTATTACAGTTTCCTTTTGTATAAGCACAAGTGTCCCATCACTTTTGTGAGACGCTGTATATATATATGTGTGTGTGTGTGTGTGTGTGTGTGTGTGTGTGTGTGTGTGTGTGTGTGTGTGTGTGTGTGTGTGTGTGTGTGTGTGTGATATGGAGTACCTGATGACACACTTCAACATCATGACATCATCAAGTGCTTGCTGCTTCAACAGCGATCCTGGTGTCAATGGTTAGAAAAGGAACGATAGTTGATAACAGACGACGGTCCAACTAAGACGTGTTTTGAACCTTAACGGTTCCAAAATATAAATGTTACTTTCATAATTCTTTTTTTTTTTTTGTAATTATAATTGTAAATAACTGTGAATAATGTTTAATATACTATTGTTAAAATGCAAATTCGTTGTATTATTAGTGTATTAAACTAATCCATATATATATATATATATATATATATATATATATATATATATATATATATATATATATATATATATATATATATATATGTTTAGATAAAAATATTAAAGAATATCTCTATTTTAAAAATTTACGGTTAACTATTGATATTATTCTCAAAGAAATTTTATGGATAATATTGTTAAAATTCAAAATTATCGAATGTATAATATATCAATTGAATTTTATATGAAATTTTAATTTTTTGATGACTAAAACTTTTAATTAAATGTATCAAAATACTTATGTACTTATTTTATCATGAATGTCTTGGTTAATTAAGAAGCCAAATTAATCAATAATAAACAACACTGAATTTTCATAGAGATAAAGAAAAATTAGCTTTTGTAATTTACAAACTTATATTCGTTCACCTGATTCTATATAAGCGAAATTTATACTGCTCAAAAAATTGGAAAAGAATGAGAGGCAAATATACAAACAAAATTACTGTATCAAGCCACCTTATGTTTGGTATATTACGTAATTTCGGATTTATTTTATCAGTGAAAACCCTTTGCAGCATTAGTTTACTAAGATAGCTCCCCTAAGTTAAAATTCTTATAGCGATAACATACTAATTACTGTCAAAGATAAATAGCTTAACCATCAGCTATCAAAGGTAAATAGTACGCCGTTATCACCATTTGCCATCCTGCTGAAATTTTGGCGATATTTTAAATCTCGCTTTGAAATACTTTCGTCTCCACTTTCGAGTTTGAGAAATTTATTTTTGCTCGTATATGGTTTATATCTTTTTCTTAAGAAACGTCAGTAAATAATAATTAGACTACCATAAAAATAGTTGCTTCGTAAATATTTGAATTTACGGTAGAAATGGCGTAACGCAAAATTATTTTTCTTTGTATGAATTAACGCATGGTTAGATTCTGGAAAGAGCTCATCGCTAATTGAATTGGAAGTAAATGCTTGTGACTTTAAGTTGAACCAGTTTATCGAAGTCAAAAATGCTTTAAGACTGATAACACAGCATTAGTTTAAAAAGTATATTATTTTCTAAGTAAACATAAACAAGTTTTTGTTGAAGGAAATGAAATCGTATTCTTCAAGCAGTAGAAACTAATGTCGTTAAGTTCATTGCATTAGAACAAATACGAACAACATTAAGAAACAATCCTAGTCAGATTCGTTATGCTTAAATAAAATACATTTAAATTATCAGATGTCAAAATGATAAGCGATACATAGACTCAAAGTACATGGATGTGAACTGGATTTTTAATAATTGAATCAAAATTTGTTAATACTTAAGTTATTATGAATTTCTTTTAAATATTCCAACACATGATGATGAGGTGTCCATGGAGTAGGTACATAAACCCTAAATGTCCACGAAATTGTCGAAGACAGATCTCTACAGCTTTATCTGTAAAAAGAAGTCGTTATCTCCTTTTGCTGATGATGCCCAGATGAGTTTATTGAGCGTTAAGATACTCCTTTTCCCGTGTTCATATTTATTTCACTTGCATTGATACTAAGCCTGTACTTCGCATTCAGATACTTTGTTAGTCCAGCTGGTGACACACATGCCTACATTTCAACGGTTGTTAGTGGATGTTTGTGATAATTCGGAATCTACTTAAAATTATTGCTTCAATTAGTCTTTATTTGTGCAAAAAGTAATCTTAAGCGACAAATCTGATTTCTTGTATCTCAATGTATATATAGTTTTAAAACATGAATTGATGGTTTTTTTTTCAATAAATATGTTAACTTTTTCGCGAAGGGGCGCCTTTCTTTAAGACGCGCGTTCAGGACGAAGCTGAAGTGAAAGGAATGATATTACAGGACGGGGGTTTTTCTCCTCTAAGCCTAACTTCAGAAAAAAATTCGTAAATAATAAAGTTAAAGTCGTATCGCCGTGATTTTTGGTAGCCTTTTAGATTATCACATAATCTATCTTATAACATTAAAACTAGACTTTAATAATGTTTTCCCTTCAATTTATATGAAAATATATACATAAAAAAGTTGCTTATTTTGAGAAATAATTTTCGACAGTGCAATTCTAGTTTTGCCAAAATTTTAATTGACATAACACTTCAACATATTTGCAAATTAATAAAAACTATGCAAGGGCTATTTACAAGAAAAATTAACAAAATTTAAAATGAAGACTGAGTATGGAAAATTTCAAATCACGGAGAAACGCAAAGTCCGACATTGCATGATTTGCAAGTAACGTTTGTTGTGTTTTCTTTTCTTTTGTTTGTTGTGTTTTTTTCTTTAATGTTTGTTGTGTTTTCTTTTCTTTCATCACGGTTTGTGAGCAAACAATGCATTTTCTGCTACTTTTTTCTCCCTTTTTGTTCAAATTAAGGGTAGGAAAATCCCTACCAGATAATCCTCGCCATAATAATCTGGAGTCGAGAATTTTAAAAATAACAACAAAAGTGAGCAAATATAAGCAAAAGCAGTAAAAACTGTAACGAAAGTGATGCTAAAATCCTAAAAGACTTCCAATAGTAGCGAAAACAAAATAAAAAAAGTGTTCAAAGAGCTATCAGAAGCAAAAATGCTTAAATCACGTGGAAAGTTGAAGAGCCGAGCTGTGTTTGTTTACATTGCGATTTCCTCTCCCCACCCACAGCTGATGATCAAAATACCAAAAAAGCAGGAATACGAAAAAAATGAAGGTCAGAACACTAAAACTACGTTCAGTTTAAATGTAATGGACACATAGTGCCATCTAGTGATTATTAAAAATTGTTCCAGCTTAAAATGCATATATGCACCACCCGGCCCTCACTTTCGTCCGTACGAAATGCATATATGCACCGCCCGGCCCTCACTTTCGTCCATACGAAATGCATATATGCACCGCCCGGCCCTCACTTTCGTCCGTACGAAATGCATATATGCACCGCCCGGCCCTCACTTTCGTCCGTACGAAATGCATATATGCACCGCCCGGCCCTCACTTTCGTCCGTACGAAATGCATATATGCACCGCCCGGCCCTCTCTTTCGTCCGTACGAAATGCATATATGCACCGCCCGGCCCTCACTTTCGTCCGTACGAAATGCATATATGCACCGCCCGGCCCTCACTTTCGTCCGTACGAAATGCATATATGCACCGCCCGGCCCTCACTTTCGTCCATACGAAATGCATATATGCACCGCCCGGCCCTCACTTTCGTCCGTACGATATGCATACATGCACAGCCCGTCGCGAAGAGGTTAATTAGTACGGAAACCTGTCGACACAAAAAAAATTAAAAATATAGACTAATGAACTTCAATTCTCACAACTAGCATATTTATTTTTGCTAATAAAATATTTGTAGCGATTCAATTTCAGAAACTACTGTATTCTTTCCTTAAGTGGAAAACGCTGCAACCTGTTGATGAGCAGCGTCAAGCTATTATTTTGTGAATGCAAAAAAAGCATCTTCTTTTTTTGGCAAATGTAAAAATAAGATTATTGAATAATTAGTAGTTATGGCAAGCAGGAGGTAACAATGGAGCTTATGTGGCTTCAAATCTGTTCTTAATTTCATTCATTTTTACTAAACTATACAGCGAGTTATTCTTTTAACAGAGATTTCTTTATGTATACTGTGTATCAATATGAATTAATTTTGATTTAAATTTTCTTTTAATATCTCTTTATTTTAAAAATTCAAGCTCCAGAATTTCTTAGTTCCACGAATATTCGAATTCTAAAGTGAATCTTTTTGACTTTGTTCTTAATTGGTATCTTTTTAATCTGATTTCGTTAAAATTTACACAACTAAGCAAATATGTACTGAATAGGGTTTAAGGGCTTGATTAATGCTCTTATATTCTGTAGGGCAGAGTTGTTTGGAGGCCTAATTCCTAACACAAGATAAAAAAAAATTTCTACAATTAATGCAAAAATTATGAACTCAGATATAATTTCTCATTTATTTGTAAGCACTCTTTTTACGATTATCTACTGGATTATTTCCTTTCTTCTAATTTCTGAACTTTTTTATATTATCGAAAAAATAATTGCCCTTACACATTTTAAGTTTAGCATATCAAATACTATGGGCATCTTAACTATCTTCTTCACTCTTGTAAGCATTTTTCATACCATAATTTTTTTGGATTTTTTAAAGTTTTTGATTCAGTAGTATAGAAAAGAAAATTTCTTCATAGGTGCAATTGAACTTGGGAAAATCAAATACCTAAGACACTTGCACATTGTAGTTTCAAGTGAACATTTCCATTCACTTTTTATACAATTTTCTTCATTTTTGTTTAAACTTTTAATAATGCAAGACATTTTTGCATGTATACATTTGAATTTTAACATATCAAATACATTAAGCGCATTTATTTTCAATTAAACAGTTGCATTCACTTTTTAAGTACATTTCATACTATAATTTTCAGAATTTTTAAAAACTTGTTTTCTTAATATCATAAATTTGGAAAATGTTATGAATGGGAGTTTTTACCTTTTTTTCATTATGTTTAAACCCCAATTTTTTATAAATAATAACAAATAAGAGTTACAATGAAATAATCGTTGATTATATTTATGATAGGTCTTAGTCTTACGGGCCTATTAGGTCATCATGTCCCTGGCATTCCCTAATTCACATGACAACCACAAAATAAGGAGCATTGTGCTTTAACACAGTTCGAAGCAAAATGTAAACTCTGAGAATAATTTATTCTTTGTTCAAATATGAGTCATTATAATATTTAAGTCCATCTTTAGAAGTTTTCATATTACTAAATGAAAAAAAAATCCATTTTAAACAAATTTCTTAACATAAAAAATTATAAAAGGTTTATACAAAGTGTTCGAATAAAATTTTTTCTAGAACATTTCATTCATATTATTGAAGCATCGGGCAAGAATCCGTTCAGAACTTGGAACAAGCGGGATTCTTGGGAGGTATTTCACCTCGTAAACTCCATCCCTATTTGTGGCCCCATCATTTCGGCCTTTAAGAAGTTCCAAACCCATTCATGCGATGGAGGAGAAAAAAAAATTTTTTTTCCTACTCGAGACGTTCTCTGGGAAAATGCAACCCATAAAATATTCTCACGAATCCTTTTCTTTTGTAACGGCGCGGTGGTGGGTCGACATTGCTGAAGATTCCATTCCGAACGTCTGAAGGAGAGAGAAGTCTTCAGCTCACGTGACTTGTAGTCGGTACGTGTGTGTGCACACACACGACAGTATCATTACATTTTCAGGGTAGGGGGAGGAGTGATGTAGTCGCCAGTGGAATGCTTCTTTGTCTTGTTTGACCTTGAGGGAGAAGCGTAGCCGTTTGTTTACTTTTCATGGGAACTAAGAATGTTTTCTTCAGTCAGCTTGAGGCCGATTTTAGGTGCAATAAGCGAAATGGTATTCAGTAAGAAGATAGATAAGAACCCAGATATCTCAGGAAATATTTAAATTTAAAAATTATTTTCTATTCCAATGCTCCCACAGTTATAATTTTATAATCATCTTTAAAACTGTAATACTTATTTTATTAATAAGAATTGACTAATTCTTTGAATTCATAACAGATAATTAAACTTTTTTACTTCAGTTTTATTATCTTTACCTTATTTTTTAAGTTACGAATGCTAATTTAAGAAATGGTGATTTTTTAAAAAAATTATTATTTTTAAGTTTCAAAAAATTAAGACAAATTTTATTAGCATGCCTTAAAACTGGTCGATGTGTTAGCTTACTGCTTAGTTCTCCGCCTTTCAATTAAAAAATTCGTGGGTTCGATTTCCACTTCAGATTTGGATGTTTGTAATGGTTCGCAATCTAGAATTTAAGCTGTAATTCCCGGTCTAATCAACCCTCGTGAGCACAAAATCGACCATTAAACGATAAACTAACCAATAAAACTTTATTAAATTTAAAGTTTACGAAATATATTTGTGTGTGTGTATCTCAATTGATTTATAAAAACAAGAATTATTTTAAATTTAATTTCATAGTACATCTCACATGTAAAACTTGAACATAGTGTACATACTTATAAAACTTACAAAAATTGTACTTACAAAATATTGTTTATTTAGATTTTTCCTTGATTAGAAATAAAAAAATTAAACTGTTTACATGAATATCTACAATAAAAAAGTGTTACTTAAATTTATTAAATTAAAATAACTTATTTTACAAATGGTAACTGGCTGGCTCAATACGTATCTAAAGTGAAGGAATACATTTCAAAAATCAAGAAAACTGAATGGTCAATCAAACCATTTGATTTTTTTATTGGTAATTTTGTCAATTATGTTCCAATTTCATTGAAATTTTCATATACCGCACAAATAAAAAATCGCTTGTGTTTATTGGTTCTGTTTCGAACTTCTAACAGTCACAGTTAGAAAACTTAAGAAACAATCTTTATGTAATCGATTAAAATTATTCCCCACAAGAAAGTTAACAATGCATTTTAATTTGTCGACAGAAATCTTTTGGATTTTTTTTTCTTTTTTTGATAATTGATTGATTTTTCCAGTTTTTATATGTCGATTTTTGCGATGGTAGAAAATTATAATAATTTCGGGCAAAGTTTATGTTATTTTATCTTAAAATAATTTTTTTTAAATAAATAATTTTGAAAGTTATTGAATTATATTGGTAAACATGAAAAGATTTTCTGGAATCTTTTCGTTATTAAGGTGCTTATTTTTTCTTAAAGTTTCGAAATCAATTCTCAAGTGTAAGTGAATGAAAATAATTTTAAATAAAATGTTATTTTATCTTAAAACATTTTCTGTTAAATAAGTAATTTTGTACTTTATTGTATTATTTTATAATGTTCCAAGATTCTTCGGATTTTTTTAGCTTTTCCTAGAAAGTTCACGGAATAAATTCCCAAATCATTTCGAATTCGAAAATATAAATGCTTTAGATAAAAATCATATTTTAAAATAATTATTTTATTTTTTTAAATAAGTTTTTTTATACTCATTTTATCGTATCTGATATTTTTTATATATCTCTTTTATTATATCAGAGGAACTTCTTTTAAAATTGATGGTTGATTTTTGTCTACGTTGATGAAACCAGTTCTAGAATCATCTTGATTCTTCTGATATTTATAAATATAAAAATGCGTAAAATGTAAGCTATTTTATCTTAAAAATCTTTTCATTAAAATAAATAATTTCGAACCGTATTGAACTATTTAATATATATATCTCTAGATTGTTTAAAATATTTTTTTTATAACTTATGATTGCTTTTAAGCGAAAGTTCACGAAACCACTTTTAGAATCATTTCGAATTCGAAAATAAAAACGTTTCAGGTTAAATTTATATTTTAAAATTATTTAAAAAATTGAATTTTCTTCTGAAAATAAATATTTATTATATTTAGTTGTTCTAGAATATCTGAAGAGAGATTATACTTTTTAAAATTGATGGTTGGTTTTTCCCCCCAAGTTCACGAAATCTGTTCTAGAAAAATCTTGCGATTATTCTGATATTAATGCATAAAAATAACTGTGAATAAAATATACGTTATTTAATCTTAAAAATCTTTTCATGAAAAAGAAATTTTGAATTTTATTGAACTATTTAGTAATTTGTGATGGCTTTTACAAAAAAATTTACGAAAGTGAATTTCCAATCATTTTATGCTCGTAAATGAAAATAGCTTTGAATAAAATAGACATTATTTTGTCGTAAATTTTGTTCATTGATACAAGTTAGTTGAACTTCACTGAATTCTTTTAGATAATCTAGAGAGATTGTTTGTGGAATTTATAGGTAGTGTGCTCTCAGGATTTATATAAAGTATTCTCATATTATTGGATGGAAACAGCTTGGGATACATATACATATTATTGTCTTGAAACAACTTTCCTACATTAAAAATAAAATTTTAAACTTTATTGAACTATTTGAGTACACTGGGTAGGATGTTAAAGCTTGTTAGTGATTAGTAATCTTAGTAATTTTTAACTGAAAATGTATGAAAAGAATTCTTAAATTGTGTCACTTGATGTGATACCAGTTGGTGAAATTAATTTCCGAATAACATATGCATTACTTTGATGTAAAATAATATTTTGCGTTGAAGTGAATAATTTTATATTTAATGTAATATTTAAAAATTTAGTATCTTATACTATTATGTATTTTTAAATTAATTTTTTGATAAGTATAATTAATTATGTGTTTTATTTAATGAGTTTCATTTCTTAATTAAATTAAATTGTGTTAATCTTAAATGCTGGATGAAGCCCGGTGGCTTAGTGGCAGCGTTTCACGCTCCCATGACACAGGTCCCAAGGTTCGATCCTCGGGCTGGGCAAGGTTGACTCAGCCTTTCATCCCTTCAGTGGGTCGATTAACTGAGTACCAAGCATGCTTGGGAACTAAACACTTGGGGTCTTACATTAGACTGAAATCTGACTGGGACATATGCTTTGCACCCCAGGGCCCTCGGTCATGAAAACAGTTATGGGCACTATAGGCCTTAGCCCACATGGCTTTCGTGATATGGAGTTTAGTTTAGTTTTTAAATGCTGGATGCTTTATTTTTTGATAACTTCGTATAAAGTATTCGAAAAATCAAGAAATTTTAAATCAATGAAGAGCGTTTTTATTTTCGATTCTTATTCTTAATTCGATTCTTATTCAGTAATCCATCGACTCATATTGAGAAAAAAATAAATCTTGGTGGAAAATAAGTGCATTTTACGATGATTTTAGTTGTTTTTTGCCTGAAAAATATGAGTAATTCTTGAACGATCTGGATTGCTCTAAGAATCAACTAAAAGCAACTTTGGATACGATATATTTCATTTTGTCGTAAAATAAAACTTTTTTTTTTTACTAAAATAAATAATTTTGATGTTTTTATCGAACACTAGATGGTATTGTGATTGTCTGGAATACTTGAAAATTCTCGAAGAAACGTCTCGGATTATCGTAAATGAAAATAGTTTCGGATAAAATATAAAATATTGCATTCTAACGTAAGATTTTTTTCCATTAAAATGATATTGAACTTTATTGAAATATTTTAATTAATTTAGAGAAATTATTTGTGTGGAACATTTTAACATTTAGAATCTAAATCTCAAGTCGTTTCGTAAGCTAATGTTAGTGGATCAAAATAGCCTCGGATAAAATATGCATTATTTTATTTTGAAGCTATTTTTTGATTGAAATAAATAATTTTGCTCTTTATTAAATTGTTTTAGTATTTCTGATGGAAATGTTCAGCATGGAATGTTTTGTATTTAGTTTTTTTCTCAGAATCGAAATTTTAATATTTGGAATAGAACTTTTTGTCATTTGGTTGTTGCTTTTTTAATAGAAGATTCCTAATTGTCTTGATTACAATGGTATTCACCGGAGGAAAAAAAAAACTTTTGAGTAAAATATATTTTTTTTTAAAAATTGAAAGAAACTTTCACTTAAGTAAATAATTTTGAACTCGAAGAATTTAATAATTCAGAATTTAGTTATTAATTTAATAAATTAATTTTTTAAATATTATAATTAAGTATCGTTTTATTTATGTTGATTAAAAAGTTTTAATTTAATTATGTGTTAATAATTTTATCAATATTAAAAATATTTTATTTGTGATTTACTGTTTTCATATATGTATTTGAAAATTCAATGTATTTAAAACCTGCGAATCTTTTCCGATTTCTATTCTTACTCATAATATAAATGCCAATAATCCACCGGAGGAAATAAAAAAAAAATTAAAATAACTATTTTATATTTTGGTGGAAATTTGAAAATTTATTTTAATTACAGTTTTATGTTGATTGGATGGTATTCTGCAACGAGATCTGATTGAATCGGGACTTACAATCTAAAACTGACTCCGAATCACTTCTAACACCCACAACCTTTGTAAGAATCGAACCCCCGAACTATTGAGCAGAAGCAACATGCTTAATTACAGATAGTTTGTCCACTTGTGATAACAGTGACAAGATTTTGCATCATCTTATTGGCGAGCCCGTTGTAATAACTGTGATAAGATTATGTATCATCTTATAAGGAGCTCATTGTGATAAGATTGTGTATTATCTTATTGCGAGCCCAAGAAATTTATTCGAAGATAGTTTTCTTTGAATAAATAAAATTAGAGAGCTACTGAATAAAGATCAGAACAATGGCCAATCAGTCGAAATTAATTAGACAATGGAATAAAATAAAAGATATTTTTAAGGACGAAAGTCATTCAACCAGTTTGCATTTATATAAAAATACTAAATAAATAAAATTATTTATAATGAATAAATTACTTACAAAATATTTATTTATATATCAAAATTTTGTATTAAAATATAGATATTTTAAATTTTTTGTTAATATGTATTTATACTAAAAAATATTTTATAGTTAACTGAGTACTTTTTATGGAAACATATATTTACAAATATCAATCGAAGAAAATAAAAAAAGAATTTTAAGATAAAATTTTGTGGGAAATTCCTAAATTGCAGATTTGAAATAATGAATTTATTAAAGTTATCATATATATATATACATATATTTCACTGCACTCTTTATGCAGAAAATGAAAGAAAAAGACGATATTTCGAGTGGAATCGTTAGCGAGAATATGGGAAATGTTTTATAAAATTAAAATGGCATCAGTCACCTAAATGACATTTGGCTGACATCACTAGTCTTCAATATCTGCGAATATTCATTTACAACTATGACCGAAGTGTGAGAACCTGAAAAATGATGGCGAAAATGGGTATTTGGGAGCTTCCTGGGGGGTTTCCTCCCTCAGGAATACGCCCAACTTTCACCGGAAGTTGTCTAGATGTGAAATACGTAAAAATAGTCATACATCACCCCCAGTAAGGATATAAATATATAATGTTCATTTTTATCAAACAAGATAAAAACTCCTATGAATAACAATTTGCGTCTTACTGACGAAAAAATTGTTTCCCAAAATTAAAATAGAACGCAGGAAAAACGAAGTAGGGATTTTATATTATTTGAAGTTGTACTAGATTTTTCGAAATACAGCAAAATATGAGGTATAGTATTTTACCTACGGAGAAGCGAAAATGATATAACGTAGAAGCGTTGACTTTATTGGCTCAAAACTTTATTTTAAATCTAATACATACCATTCGTTTTTTTTTTGTGCAAAAATTAACTAAAAAATGATAAACACTTGTAAACACGTTAAATGCTAAACAAAGTTAAAGCTAGTGGGTGCAAAAAATTTCTTGGTGACAATTTTGTCCTGAGCATTACGGCCACAAAAAGCACCAAGAGCAAATAACAGCCAAATACAGCAAACTTTTTGTTTCATTGAAAAAAAAAAGTACTATTACATTATATTTACGCAATCGATCACCGATGCAATTGCGAAACAGTTTTCCCCAGAAATAATCATTTGCGTTTAAATAAGTTTGTTAATAAGTGATAATTATTTATAATTTATAAAATGTAAATATAAAATGTTTATATTATTTTTTAGTAGTTTCTAAAAACGTAAACTCTCTTAAGCAATACATGATGCAAATAAAATATTTATAACAATAATTTATGATTTGTTTTTCTTTCCCCCGTTACGGCGATTATTGTAGCAGAGAAATTGACTGAAAGTATTCCAGTGATTTCTGTTTTGTAAAGAGGAAGTTGCATATATATTGTTATTTTTTGCATATATTATTATGAATACAACTTACAGAATTAAATATAAATAATATACAGAATTAAAGTATATATATATATATATATAATCAGAAGATACATTTTAAAAAGCAATATATACTATTACCAAAAATATATATTACAGCAAATCTAACGAGCGCAAAAGCAGCTAAAGAGAAATATACCAATATAAATTAGATACAATATGAAGAACAATAAAACTAGGAAGACAAAATTTAAATATCCCTGAGAATAAAATAATACAAAGAATAAGGGGGAAATCATTTTTTCCGAATTTTTAAATAGGTTCTGATTTTCTGGTATTGATATTTTGAAACTATATCTGTAGTTCCTTCTACTGTGGGTTTGTTTCTTTTCTTTGATATACTTTTCTACTTTAACTTTTTAAATAAAAATGTCTTTATGCTTCTTTCTTATAATACAAACACTTTTCGGGGGAATTGCTCGAAGATTTTTAGACACTTGTCCTCCGTGCATGTCAGAAAAGAGTGTTTATTTTGCATAGTTGACCATCTCCCTCCTAATGAAGACCAAGTCCCTATGCTTTCCTCCCATACTTTGTATTGTATATTGTTTTATTCTCAGTGATTTTCAAATTTGATCTTACTAGTTTTATTGTTCTTCACATATTGTATCTAATATATATATATATATATATATATATATATATATATATATATATATATATATATATATATATATATATATATATGTATAGTTAACATGCATAGTATTTCACCTTTATAAAACACAAACACATAAATCCACTCTTTAAAATAACTATAAAATTGAGTATTTGTAAAATAACTTTTGAATTTCCTTTTAATTATAATCATCCATTTTTATTTTATTTAGTTTAATCATTATTTTTTTAATAAATATGAAAAATAGTATGACTCATTAAAAATAGGGTCAATGTATGTTTGCATAATTATGCAAGATACATTAATCTGTCCACAAATTTGGTTAAAATAAATTTTATAAAAACAAATTTTCGATTGAGAATAAAATAAGAAAGTGCTACATACTAAAAGAATTATTAATTTAAACAGTTACTGCACTAAATGAGGAAAATTTAAGTATAAGCTCCCAGATTTGATGGATTGTGGTTCCCAGAAAAAAACATGATTTGGGAAAAAATAATATAATAAAAAAACGATTTGGAAAAAATCAACAAAATCTACGATTTTTATTATTTATTTAACTATTTTTATAAAAAATACTTTTTTTGCATTACAAAATCAAATGTTTTTTATGAATCAGCTAAATAAAATCGAATGAGATGTAGAACACTTGATAATTCTACTTAGGTGCGAAGTTATTAATTATTGAAATAGAGATTCCTGTCTTCCGCGTTACTTCCGTTGGTGTGGCGTGGATGTGCAGAGGAGTGTACCAGCTCAGGTCAAAATTAAACGGCGCTAAGATATTAGTGAGTATTCCAAGACCGTTAACCTGAAGGTACAGTCTAGGGCTCTCCTGCATCGCGTTATATATGTATGTCATCCACGTTTCAAAGCATTTGCTATCAACGGCCTATTGGGAAAGATGAAAACACGCTCTCTGCAATGTGAAAAAGCAAAACTTGACACCTCAAAATAAAAGGTATTAATTATTGCTTTGCTGGGCTGTAGAAAGAAAGAAGAGTCATTTGCTGTACATAAACTTTCTCTATCCTCAACGGTTACTCTTAAAATGAAATTTTAAAAAGGGGAGAGAGAGAACGATACATTTTAATTTATTAGGGAAGAACTGTTCCGGAATGGTGTGCATCGTGGCATAAACAACTTTACAGTAGATTCTAATGAGTATTCATTACAATTTAAATAAATTGGAACCACTGATATCAACATTTCGAAAGGAAATATAACCTATGATTCAAGTTAACCAGAGATTAATACCGTGATATAAATCACGCTCCAAACCGCGCAGCTGTTCTCAATTCAATCCCCGTCGAAGATTCTGCTGACACACACAATAAGAATTTTAGTTATATAAATGTACAGATTGATTACTAAAAGTAAAATGCAAAGAACTTAAACAAAATTAACTGATCGAAAGTATTTGGCACATAATAAAGTTTGCTAATAATAAACTGTAATACTGCAAATTCAAATTAAACAGCTTTTCCCAATAAAGTTTTGTATAAATTCCAATTTAAAATGCGCAACTAATTTATTTTAATTTGAAATGGCTGAATTGGTGTTCACGTTGAAATGAAATAAATTCTAGAACTCTGAGAGGAAAAAAGAATTAAAGTTCAAACAATTATCGTTTGGTAAAGTAGTAAAAAAAAAAAAAAAAAGATTTAAGAAGTACTAAAGGGGAGTACTTACGTCTAGAACAATGGAAAATAAACAATTAAAATAACTGTGAAAACGATAAAATACGCTGAAAAAAGAGCAATGGAAGTATATAGAGCTTCCAAAAGACTTCTGTCTCATCTTTTTAAATTTGGAACATCAGTAGTTTTTTTTTTTATTTATTTTATTTATTACATTACATATACTCAGACTTGTATGCTTGATTCTTGAGATCCGCTTGTAAGTCTTCGTCGATAATAGGACAAATAGCACAATGACAGATGTACAACCACAGAAGATAACGAAGAAAACACCCAGGGCCACGGTGGGAATCGAACCCACACTTCTACGCTCTCAAGCGATTAGCGGAGTGTCAGTAGTTTTGGGCATTATTTATGAAATGATTATGTGTTGCCAACCAGAGATGATTTGAATTTGTCTTTTGCTGAGATTGGTAAGATACTGGCTTTATCTCGAAAACTAATCAAGATACTGTTCGAAAGTCAATAAGAAAGCTGTAGAGCAAGAATAATTTACTATTACCTGCACAGAAATGACAAAAATGCATACAGTACGGGAATTCTGACGCAATTACATCGTTAAGTCGCATAAAGAAGCAACTAGTTGTCACTGGGGACATTTATTCTCTGATTCAGCCATCATAAACTTCTGGACAACGGAAAATATCACCTTTCTGTCACGTTGCATGCATTAACAATGTCGTCTGAAATTCCTATAAACTCAACTAACCAAAAATAAGCTTCATTATTTGTAGATTAAAATATAAGATAATAGAGTTTGATAATCATGTACTCAAATATAACAAATTAAAACTTTACCTCAAATTAAAAAAGACAAAAATTTTTTCAAGAATTTTAGACTGTATTCTCTATTTATACATAAGGCAAATTTCATGTTATAGAAAGTGAAAGTTGTGCACATTTGAATGATTTAATTAAAATTTTAAAACAATTAATTTTTTGAAAGCTTTAAAGATTTATTATTTGATGCCACACACAGAACTAACAACACTAAGCGTAAGTTTTCATCTCTTAAATTAAAGGAACAGATTTTAAATAGTTTATTATTTAATGCCACAGAAATAAAACATTCAGCTTAAATATCCAGGTTTTAAATTTAGCAAGCAACAAGTTTTAAAATCAGAAGTCTCAGAAATAACACTGAATTTTATTTCTCGTTTAAATTTAATGTTTATTAAATGATTTATTATTTGATGCTGCAGAATTAACATTCAGCTTATTTGGATGCTTTACGTTTATAGCTGCTTATTTCTGCCGACTCAAAAGCTGATAGACACAACCAATCGCCTTGTCATCTTGAACAACGTTGAAGTGACAAGGTCGATACCTGAGCTGGCACCTACTCATCATGGCCTCTGAGCAAGTTTTCAATTCTTAAATACTTCAAGTAAACATTTCAAATGATTTATTATTTGAAGTCACAGACAACGTGTTAAGGTTATCGCTTAAATTTAACAGGTAAAGTTTTGAATGGTTTATATTATTTAATGCTGTTAGTATTATTTTATGTCACAGAAAGGGAATTAACAATGTGCCTAGGTTATTTATCATTTAAACGTAACTGGTATTTACTATACTGTAAAGTTTTAAACTTAAATTTAACAAGCAAAAATTTCAATTGATTTATTATGCCTCAGAATTAATATTTAACTTACATGTTCATTTTAATTTAAGAAGCAAATAAGCATAAGCACAAATTATGATAATTGATATGAAATTCAACCAGTCAAAGGCCATTGTTGAAACTTAAAATTAATGTTTATGCTCTTACTATTCTAAGCCAGATAATTTCTTGATAACGAAAATATCTGTGATTATAGCTTTCGTTTTGCAATTTATGTCTCAATATAGCTATATGTATGTCCACTGATGATAATGTTAGCTGCATCCGCAGATGCAACATGAAATAAAGTTCCAATTGAATCTGAGGTTAAATGAAAGTCAAATGGGTTTTTAACTGATATCTTCTCCATCGGATATTAGTCAAGCGTAAAAAGAGAGACAGTAAGCCACGTATATCTACGGAGATATAAGAATTAATAATACGATATTGTTTGGCTACGCGGGATCGAACCTGTTACCTCCTAGACAAGAGCAATATCTAATAGTTAAAACCCGAGAAGAAACTTAAATCAATAATTTTAAACCTCATAACTTCGAATTTGTTTTGAAATCCAAATGTCCAAAAAATTATTCTAGGAAGACCAATTATAACCATACCAAGATATATATATATATATATATATATATATATATATATATATATATATATATATATATATATATATATATATATATATAGTATTTATTTTTTTAAACGAACTTTGAGTAATTGTTACGAATTTCATGAAAAAGTTTTTATATAAAATGTAGCTATAAGCGATCTCTTATCTACAACCAAAGCTATAAAATAAGATTTTATCTATGCAGCAGATTTTTCTTAGAACATAAATATAATTATTAGCTAATTATTAATTAAGATGCATAGTAAAAAAGTTCTTTTTTTAAATTAAATTTTATTTAAAATCCATAAGAGGTTAAAATTAATTGGAAAATTTATCTATTACAATGAATTGGGTAACACCATCAAAGTCTTTAGTTTAAACTTTATGTAAAGAGTTTAATTTGAAGATTCGATTACGATATTTCCAGAAACAAATATTTCAAGAAATGCTCAGATTTAATTAAAATGAAATTTTTGATTTTGACAAAATAAAATTTTCAAATTATTAAAATTTTATTATAAGGAATTAATCGTTCTTTTTTTAATTTTAAACATTAAATGTTTGTTTTTAAATGTGAAAATATATTTTATATATGTTCTTTGTATTTAGCGATATATGCTCTATACATGAACATTCTCAATTTAAAATAAGCTTATTTTTAACATTGTTAAAGCATTTTTATTGTATCATTAACTGCCACTACAAATACTCAAAATCATCGTTGAAATGCACAAGCAGTGTTATCCGATTAAGAATTTTTGTATATAAATTTTCATTACAAAGCATGCATTTTATAATTTGCTGATAATTTTATCTTTCAAAACGTTTATTATATTTTGACGGAAAAAATCTATAGTATTCAAATACTCCTTTAGTTTTTCAAAAATTATATAAAGCCTCGGTCAATCGAATTGTTTTTCACACTTTCACGAAGTTGTTTACATAAATATAAACTGTTGAAAGGATGCAATGCATCATTGCCTTTTCGCGTTTTCCGTTAATTAGTCTCTCGTGTTTACAGTGAATCAGCGCCATCTGGAGATAAATTTAAGCATACTGTAGTCGGGCGCCTGCTTTCTTAGCTTCAAAGTAAATAGACATATTTCCATTGTATGTAAATGATGGAAGTACTTAGCATGTAACTACCTATATAATTTTCTTGTGCTGCTAAAAATGTGTTCGCGCACCATTGCCCCTTATTTTTCCTATTTTCCTTTTGAAAAAATCTTTGTCTTTACAGAAATGTTGGTCATTTTGATATTCATTTTAAGACATTCAATAATTTACGAACATGTTGTTGCACCGAATTTTAGTTTTATTTCAACATATTTATTCAGTTTTCTTTCTGCTTAATAAATATTAAACCCCTATCTATCCACACCTTTATTAATGAATGACCCTGTTATTAATATGCATATATATATATATATATATATATGTATATATATATATATATGTATAGATCAATAGAGATAAATTGTTTTGTTTAATGTAACTATTTATATAATTTATATTAAACATTAATTTATATAACCAATACTTCCTCAATTTACTCGAACACTGAAGTCAGTTGCTGTACTAAAAATTCAAATGTCAACAAATTCCCAAGGTCTTTTCTGTATTTTGTCGATATAAGGCATATTCAATATGAAAAATGAGAGCAGAAAACTTCTAACTGTGGTAAGGCTCAAAATTATGTTAAAAGTGCACTATATATATATCAACTTTCTTTTATAGAATATTTTTGGAGTTTATATATCTTTGTTTAGAACACGATATATACACTCACACACATAGCATGGATTTGAGTAAAAAGATATGTCGAAAATGATTACATTAACCGATGAATAAGAACTCAATTGAAGTCGAATAAAATATTTGTGTGTAAAAAAGGGCTAAGAAAGCTTAAAGTTTAAATTTGAGAAGTCATTAGTTCAAGCAGGAATTCAACTATTCTTGCATTTTAAAATCTATTCTAATTATGAAGAATTTTTGTAAAATCGTACTTTTTTTTTTTTTTAATTAAAAAAAAAGACTTTTTTAATCAATAATTTCTTTTGGTGTTAGACTTTAAAAGTTACGATTTTTGAGATTGAAAAATTCATGAATTCATAGATATGTGATTCTTAGTACCATCCATAGACTATTTTACTCGTAAAAAAATTAAAGTGAAAATAAGTGTTTTTATCAGTGATAAAATCATAGTGCTAGCTTAGGTATCAACCTCGTCATTTGAACGTGATTCAAAATTAAGCAGCATTAACTTGAAACCAATAATAATAAGAAGAAAATGAAGAGTAATGCAGTAGCGCAAAAATTAAATAAGTGTCTGTTGACGTTGGAAAACTGGCTGCGGTTTTCTAGTTCTCGTGGTGAGAGGCAGTGGGTTCGATGCCTAACTCAACCGATGCCTCTCGGTACATAAATATTCTGTTCTTCCTTCTGAATATAAAAATATATCTTTTTTTCCCCGCTATCAAAAAAACCCTGAGTTATGTAATCAGAAGCTAGCTATCACCCTTAAGAAATTAAGCTAAAGAAATTTGCTTATACTTTAATTACACGATCGACTTATGCTTTTCCAGTCTGAATTTATAACAAGATAAAAAAATGAAATGTCATATAAAGTTTTATGCAGACTCCTTAACAACACTTGGAATGGAAAAGTTCATGAAGAGCTTTAAAAAAAAAAAAATTAAAGTTCACAGTGCATTTAAATTAAACCAAAATGTTAAGTTGCATAAATAACTCTTTCATGGTATCTAAAAAAGGAAACTATTTCAGCTTTATTAGTAATTAATGAATCGCTAGGAAGTTATTGCGGTAACGATCAAACAAAAATTATGTTTTTTGATTCATTAAATTTCAAAAAAGTTTTATTTATTTATTTGATTAGTCAAATATACAAGATCTTTTTTCTACGGCAAAAATGAAATAAAAGTGTAAGTTTTTATTGGGAAATAACAGAATCTTGGAAAATTTTGGACATATCTTTTGGCAAATAAGAAATATTTATGTAAGATAATTATTCTTGTGTGTATGTGTGCACATATCTTTCAATTGTCTATCTTTGATTAAAGTTTAATTTGCGGTTACGAAGCGTGTTGTCATCAAATTCTTTTGCAGGAATATATTATTGTTTTATTTTTATTTTGAGATATTGTCTATCATTTTAGGTTTTTCTATTATTTCGTGATTATTTATAAAAGGATTTCTGCTACCTTTCCGACCAATTTCTCGATTATTTGCATTATTTCTTTGAAATAGGAGGTAGGTAAGAGATAGCGGAAGATTTTTGGAGCTCTAGACTTAAGATGCTTGTAGCTTAGAGAACAGATGATTTATAGTCAATTGATTAACATTGTTTAAGAAAAGTGGTTTGATGTCTTTTAATCAATTGATGAACACTAAGAGACATGTCTTGACATAAGTAGATAATTCAGATTAACAAAATTTGTGATAGAGCAGGGCTTCTTAAACTATGGGTCGCGATCCCATTTGGGGTCGCGTAGCAAAATTCTGGGGTCGCGAGAGATAAAAATACAATTTAACAGAAAATGTTTTTTAACTTGTAAAATTATTGTTATAAAGATAAAATAACAATTATCGCAGATAAATATATCATAAAATCTTCTAGTTCGGAAAGATTATTTGTACCTGCATTTCTATTAAGAGTATTATAATACTCTTAATAGAAATGCAGGTACAAACCGAAAAACCGAAATGATCCTGAAACCGAAATGATCCTGAGAAATATTATCAAAAAAATTTCTAGGTATTATTGCTGAAGAAACTAGATAAACATTTCGTTTTATTCTCATTTAGCCATTGTTTGATTGTGAACGAAGTGCATGTTATTCCGAATTTGTCAGTTTAAAATATTTTTTCCATTTATACTCGTATATTGTTGGATCTACCACCAGCCAGTTAATGGAATTTATTTTTCTTATCAGTGAAAGTAGTAGTGTTAAGAAAATACAAGTTGCTAAGGCATTTAACGATTTGTTTTAAGATTTTAAGTTTATTATTGTGTTTTTAATTAATAGTTTTAAATATTTCACAAGTTTTTATAATAATTATTATTAATATTAATTTATTATATTATTAATATTAATTTATTTTTCTTTTATATTTGTATGGGGTCGTCAAGAAACTCGCAATCATAAATGGGGTCGTGAATTGCAAAAGTTTAAGAAGCCCTGTGATAGAGAATAGTTAAATGATTTTAGATGTCACAATATTTCACTTTTTATGTCATTAAGATTAAAATATTTTAAATAGTCGAAGAAATTCGCAAAAAGTAAGAATTTTATTTTCCGGATATGTGAAGAAAATTCAAATATCCAAGAGAATGATAAAAATCCTATTTCTAATTTTTTCCGTAATTAGTTCCTCAGATGTTCGTATAAAGGATAGTCTAGGAAAATGTGATCTATAGTTTCAGATTCATTGCTGTAACAACGAACCGTATGCCAGAGATTAACTCTAAATATAATTGAATTGACAGAGGGAAAGATCTTGTTCCAGCTCTGGCCAGCCATATGTCTTCTAATCGGGATTTCGTTAATAGCCCATGATTTTTGGGAATAGATGTGAGTCGGCATATTTGCTAATGTGGGATCTAGAATTTTTTTCCATTTTAAATGTTTAATTTGCATAAAAAATTGTCTATTTTTAGTTGGAGAAAGCCTATTTCATAGATCTTCCACCAGATGCATACAGTGAGTGTAAAAAGTATTCGTACAGTACGACAATTGATTTAAAAGAGATTCGTTCATAAAAATTATTAACATAAATTCCATTTTAATTAATTAGAAATATATAATAGAACATAATTTCACTAGTTTCATGTGAAATTTACACAAAAATAATTTTATACATGAATAAATATTTACAAAACTGAAACAATCCAACATCTTGTGGTGTAAAAAGTATTCGTACATCAGGCATATATTGGCCAACACAATCATAATATTACAGCTAATACCTTGTAGGATATCCTTTAGTTCGAATAACTGCCTTGAGTCTTTTTGGCATCGATTCCACCAATTTTGCTGTTATTGAGCTAGATATGGCGTCCCATTCTTGATTAAGAGCCGATTCCAAATCATTTTTATTAGAAATATGTCTGGATCTAATATTTTTATCAAGAACGTCCCATAAATTCTCGATGGGGTTGAGGTCCGGCGACTGAGGAGGAAATTTCATGAACTTTGGGGTATTATATAGTATGCAGAGCCTTGTGTTTAGGGCTGTGTGCTTGGGGTCGTTATCATGCATGAAAACGTAATAACCATTCAAGCCCATTTTTGTTGCACTAGGTTCTAAATTATTGTTCAAAATGTCAATATAAAGTTGATGATTCATAATGCCTTTAATAAAGACTAATTTGCCCACCCCAGAAGCACTCATACACCCCCAAACAAGTAGACTTCCACTCCCATGTTTCACTGTTGGCACTAAATTCTTAGGATGCATTTCTGTATTGCGCTTTCTCCATACCATTCGTCTCCCGTCCGATCCAAATATGTTGTATTTACTTTCGTCTGTAAAGATAATCTTTTTCCAGAAATCTGGACTTTCATAACGTATTGCTTGGCGAAAGACAATCGCAGCTTCCGATTCTTCTCACTGACAAAGAATTTTCGTCTCGCAACACGGCCATGGAAACCTTCATTTCTGCATGCATTTCGAACAGTACTTACAGAGACTGCTGTTCCCATGTTCTTTAGTTCTGATGTTAATGTAGGAGCACTTATTTTGGGATCCTTCTTTAATGAATGTACCAGAAACCGTCTGTCGGATGATGTCAATAGACATGGTCGCCCAGTACGAGAACTGTTTTGAACCGTTAGAGTGGCAGCAAACTTTTTATGATTGACAGCACAGTTGAACGGGGTCTACCAACCAGATCAGAAATTTTGTTGTACGATTTACCATTTTTACGGAGCTTTAAAATCAGTTCTCTTTCGGAAACACTTGTCTCTTTACTTTTACGACCCATTACAGAATTTCTAGTTTCTCACTACATTAAAATTTCCACTGAAGAACCTTTTAAGTAACTTACAAGATGACGGCAATTAACTACATCTTAATGGCTAAACCAATCACAATATATAACTAAAAAATTTGCATTTCTTTTAGTGTACGAATACTTTTTACACCACAAGATGTTGGATTGTTACAGTTTTGTAAATATTTATTCATGTATAAAATTATTTTTGTGTAAATTTCACATGAAACTAGTGAAAATATGTTCTATTATGTATTTATTAATAATTAAAATGGAATTTATGTTTATAATTTTTATGAACGGATCTCTTTTAAATCAATAGTCGTAATGTACGAATACTTTTTACACTCACTGTATGTACATTACTACTATAATTTCAGAACACAAAAATAGCCATTATCAACCTGTTAATGTACTTACGTCACATAATAATAAAATGATATTTATATACTGCTTTACGTGAACGCGCCTTTTATAGCGTTTCTTGTGCATTTAAATATAACTTGTTTCATTGGTTTACCTCTCATTCTAAAGTGACGATACAAAGTTAATACTTTTGCTTTTGTTGAAAAAAATATCAAAAGTTATAATAAAATAAAACAGTAACACTGAAACTTCGATTACTTATAGAGAATGAAAAACAGTCATATTTACGTCAAAACGTGAATGAAATTTTAACTTGGGCACAGATGACGTAAAATCCAGGATTACAAATTCTGAATTATTTTTGGCGATGAAGAAATGTTCCTAAGAGGACGTATTTTGACGTAAATACTAGGATTGCCAAAATAGAATTTTCTGCATAATTTTTATAGCCCTCCATATCTATGACGTAATAAAAACTAAGCCGCCAGATCCATAAGAAAAATCTGCCAAAAAATCGCCAATCTCAGAATTTGGCATCCTGGATTATATGGCACCTGTGCCTTAGCTTGTTGTTTAAATATTTTTAGAATATAACTTTTTCAACACAATATGTTGAAATATATTGTTAATTCCTCATGATGAAAGAAGCTTTTCATTTTTCCCTAACTCAGAAATTTCTAAATACTAATATTTCTCATCTTTGTCCTTAACATCATTTTTTGTACCTTTAAACAAGTATTGTTAAAATACCCAAAGTTATCTTTTAATACAAAATGTATCCATCAATGCATAAACATTTCAATTTCAGTCTTTTATATTATACAAATAAAAAGGAACTTTAACCTCCTAAACAAATATAAAAAAAGTTTAATCTGTTAAAATATTATTTGGTGAGTCAGTCGTCATATATTAGACGAATGATTCATAGCTGTGAAATATTTTAATTAAGAAATCCTTTTTGCAAATAGAAAACTGGGTGATACACAGAATAATGCAATATAACATTAACGCTTTCTTAAGACCTGTATAAATTATCTTCTCAGTCCGTATATATTTGATATTTCCTTCTCGTGCAACTGACAGTATAAGTTGAAGCAATAATGAAAGCAACAATCGTCCGATGAATCATCACAGAACTTTCCACAATGAAATTCATTGACGAAATATTTGCGCGTAAGTCATTATAAAACAATTAAGTGAATGAGTGTGTCACGTGAGACAATGCACATGGTCGTTATCAGGAGATCGACGAACTCTGAATGTAAATGCTTACGAAAGAAAATATCCATGTTTTTCGCGTTGTTTAAATACCATAAGGGCACAGATGCCGTATAATCCAGAATGCCAAATTCTGTGTTTGGTTATTTTTTGGCGGATTTTCTTATGTATACGGCAACTTGCTTTTTATTACTTCATAGATATGAAAGCATATAAGAATTATGCTGAAAATTCTATTTTAAACTAAACTAAACTAAACTCCATGGCACGATAGCCCATGTGGGCCAAGGCCTACAGTACCCATAACTGTTTTCATGACCGAGGCTCCTTTGGTGCGAAGCATCATACGTCCCAGTTAGGTGGTCAGCCTAACGCAAGACCCCCAGTGTTTAGTTCCCAAGCATGTCTGGTACTCAGTTAATCGACCTACTGAAGGGATAAAAGGCTGAGTCAACCTTGCCCAGCCCGAGGATCGAACCTCTGATCTGTGTCATGGGAGCGTGAAAATTCTATTACGGCAATACTGATATTTAGATCGTCGCGCAAGTCACAATATGTCATCTTGGTAACATTTCTTCATCGCCAAAAAAATTCAGAATTTAGCATTCTGGATTATACGGCATCTGTGCTTACCAAAAGTATTCCATTTAAAAATATGTAGTTAAGTCCGTTGTGATACTAGAAAGGAATCTGCCAAAAATGTGCTTACAGAATGTTCTGTTCTTCAATATAATTAATGTAACGGGGTTTTATATAAATCAGTTTTTTACCAGGTATAAGTTTGATTTTATAAATACGAGACGATTTATAAAGTTGAAATCAAAACTGGTTTCCCAGATTTTGCAAGGATGTTACATACCATATATACCAGTCTATAAGAAATATTTTTATTCACATTTTTGAAGGATAAAATTCTATTACTGATCATTATAAGGCCCAACTTACCCTAATTGGGACTCGGGACAACAGCTTCTTTTAGGGGCCCCTTCTGCTTCACAAAAACAAACTTTCTATTCGGTTTAGCAAGCGATGCAATTCGGTTGACAACATAAAATAAATCCTCTATTCAATTTGGGGCCCCCTTTAAGGTAAGGACCCAGGGTAACTGCTCCCTATGCCTATCCCCTAGTCAAGCTTTGATTATAGTAAATTTATAGTTGTTTAAATATAATACGCTACTTGGTAAGATTTCATTTGCACCAATTAAAGTTTTTTTTGTGAAATGAAGTTTTAACAAACATTTTTTGTATTTTTGGAAGCAACAATTTTGTTTGAGGGCACTAGAATCAGAGGAACTTCGTCCATTTTCTATATGCGCATGTTCAACTTTTTCTCATTTTCGTGCATCAATGACGACGAATCGATGACATTTAAATATTTTGCTGGCTTTGATTCTTTTTAATATGTGCAATCAGCTAGTATGTTATAGCAATGCTGACGTTTTTGAGGCCATAATTTGCCAACAAATTTAAGAAAATTTAAACAAATTTAGTTTATGATCATCGATGATTGCGCATGCGTATTCATAGAACTCTACGTTATTTATGTTCCCAAATTTTTATAGAAACGAAAAATGAGTTGCGTATATCTGAAAAGAGGATATTTACAGAAATGAATGGTATCAAAAACTGTATGTTGTGTGAAGTTTAGACGCATTCCATTTTTCAGACTTGTTATGAAAGAAAAAAAGGTGCTTTCTATACTCAGGCAAATACGGTAATCCCTTAGATAGGATTTCATTGATAACAAGTAAAATGTCGCCACATTTATCACAAAAAAGGGGTATAAATATCCAAATAAAGGGTATGTCAAAGCCAAGGAGTAGGATAGTGGTCTTCAGAGTGAAGTGTCCCGAGTTCAATCCTCGCCACTCTTGAACAACGAAAGATAGATATTGCGTTTTTGCATCTGATATCTGTCAGGGTAGTTGCTCGGGAGTTTTCAGAGTTTCCTGCTTTGCGACGCGTGAATATCTGAGAAATGTCCTCTTGGAAGACAATTTACGTGATAGACATTAGAATGCTTTTGGTCATTAGGCGTGTCAAAAATATCTACATGAACAAATTAATGCATATTAAAAACAAATAAAATTAAAAGTATTTGGTGTTTAGAATTATAAATAAAACAAAATAATACAAAAAGAAAATTTGTATATTTACGCGAAAACTATAAATAAATATTAACATAAAATTATACATTAAAATTCCCATTAATTAATTGAATAAAAATATATGCTTATATTAATTATATTATGCACACGGGCAAGCACACAGTATTTATTATAATACACAAAGTTTTATTAACTAAAGAACCACAACATAATTCTAAAAATGTAAAAATGATACTTAAAATAAAATACAGAAGTGAAATAAACGGAAATTATGACAAGGAACAAAGCAACTTGAAATGGGAATTTACATTAAGGAAGTCGCAGAAAATTCCCTTGAATTACTTACTTAAAAAAAATTCACGTGGAAATGAAAAGTAATCCGTGTTGAAACAAAAACATTAAAATTGCCAAAATACAATGTAATTGAAGATCTGAAATTAATCTTTGGCAGTCAGAAATCCGGGTTTACCAGAAGAACGAAATTAGAAGCAAAAAATTTATCAAAAATGAAATCGCGCCAAAGTGATATATAACACATATGTGGCCAAATTAATAGTTCAAGATTAAAAATGAACTAACAAAATACAGTAATTGATACATTTTTAATCAATTTTTTAAAATCATTTCATTAAATCAAGTACTTTATTTATACTAATTTTTTATTTGTATAATTTTGTGTGCAAGAATTTATTATATATATTTCGATGTTTTTTTAATATATATTACACGGTATGTTTAATGCGATCGAAAAGAACCAATTAGTTTAAAAAATGAGAAATTGTGCACTACACGGAAATACATAATTCAAGCACTAACTTTCAAGTTTTGCAAGTAGTATAATAAAAAAACTTTCGAAATATCCTTTAATTTTTAATATGCTTATTGTAGGATAAGCATTTTTGATTAAATTCTATACTATACTGTCAATGAAATGAGAAGTTTTTCCTAAATTTTTTATAGATATTTTACATTTCAAATTATATTAATTTTACATTTTTGATTCTAATGAATTACAAATGGTTGCAGAATTTTGAATATTCTTCTATAATCCACGATTTTCATATGCAGAGTTTTTCTTTTAAAATATTTTACAATATTTTCAACTAGCTTTCGAAGAAAAATGACACGCTTGTTAAACATTTTGATTTACAAACATATGCAAATATAAATAACAAAAAATGAAGCTCGATTGAGCTAATTATGTTAAACAATAATATAGAGTTCCCATTAAAAGCAGAGTCAAATGAGATGCCAAGACGACAAAAATCGTATAGGAAGTTCTGAAAGGTGCGCACACCAGGCACAAAAGAAAACATGGAACTTTACAATTGCCAATGAGTTTTTAAACAAGTTGTTATAGTCTATAAAAATATGTTCTGCAGTAATGCCATCTATTGGCCTCAACAGTTACTATTCTCATTATAACATTTATTACAATTATGTATATAGCGACAAGTTATAAAAACAATTTACGGATTCTTCTCTTTGAAGATTTATAACATCCAATAATAAATTTTACTTTTTCATATTTTATCAAATTAAATATTTTGCTTTATATTTATTCAAAATTTCACATTTTCCATGAGACGTAAATGGAAAACCCAATGCTACAACTGCCAATGAGTTTTTGAACAAGAATGTGTTAAACTATAAAAATACACTATTGTGTAGTGGTGCCATCTGTTGTCGTCAACTGCTACTATTCTCAACAAGAAATTTATTACAATTATGTATATAGAAATAAATTATAAAAAAAATTCAAGGATTTTAATCTTTCAAAGATTTAAAGGATCTAGTAAATTAAATTTACCTTTCCCTAAATATTTTGCTTTATATTTATTTAAAATTTCTCGTTTTTCATGAGACAGAAATACGTATTGAATGCTGATTATTTCCCTTGACACATTTTTTTTTTCATTTCCTTTGAAAGCAAAGTAAAATTAATCAAATGAATTCGCCCCCCCCCCAAATCCGTTTTACAGATCCCCTGAAAATATTAATCTGCAGAATTTTATAATCCAAATTTTGAGACTAAAAAAATATTTTTAATGAAAAGATTTAATAATTTTTATTCACAAGTTTTCCACGGAATTTAAATGCATTATTCATTTCAAATTTTTTCATAGTCTACGCAACTACCATAGTATAGACCCTATTTTAGTAGATGCCTTTCAAATTTATTTAATCGATCTCGCGGAAATATTGATTTGTATAATTAAGTTACATTCTGAAACTTTATAATTCTTCAAAAGACAATTTTGTAATGAAGAAAAAAATAATAAACTTAAAAAGGTATAATGCTTGTTCACTAATTTTACATAGTATTGAAATGTTAACAAAGAGACGGTCATTTTATAATTTTTTATTGAATGACAATTAGTATAACTTAACATTATTGAATTCGCCAACCAAAATTCACTCGCATTTTTTAAAACATTTATAATTTTCCTAAACTGCTTTCTAAGATTTTGTAACACTTTTCAAAAAGCACTTTTTTTGAAACTAGGAAAGATAATGAAGTTAAAAATATTAAATTATATTTAAAAATGAGACCATACCAAATTTAACATTTCTAGATAAAACTTTACCTAAATATATACCTAATATGAATTACGTATAGCACTTAGCAACTAAATTAAATTGCATTTGGTATTCAAAATATTCGGTCACTATATAAATATATAATTTATCTTTTCCTAATATATATATATATATATATATATATATATATATATATATATATATATATATATATATATATATTACAAATTCTTATTACTTTAGGAATTGTTTTTAAACCTTGAAATGTTTTGTAGCACTAATTTATTTCCCTTGGAGAAAACATTGAATATATTTATCTGAATATGTTCATTAGATTTCGGGAAAAAGATATTAGTCACAATTGAACGTATTTGTTTTGGAAAAATATTTGTTGAATTGCAAGGAAAGTATTTGTTATAGAATATATTTATGTGTTGAATTTCGTGGAGTTCCTGTTATTCAGTCATTAAAAATTCGGTATTTTTTCGTAACATCTTGTTAGTTTCTTTGTAAGTTCGAGTTCGGTGTAGAATTGGATACCCCTTGGTTTGGCAAAAAAATTGGCGATAAATATTGGTTATAAAATTTAATTTCTTGTAACCATGGTATTTTCAGCATTTTAACTAAGGGCGATTTATGGTCGCCATTTTGTTATTTACATTGTAGCGTTCAAATTAAAATCTTTTTTAATCGTATTTCAGGAACTTTCCACTCTAAAAATTATAGAAGTTAATGAATAAAAAAAAATTGAAATCGAGAGGGAATTAATTCTATAATTATTTTAATAACAGATAATATGCATTTTTAAGCATCAAATATTTTATTAGTACAATGTTTATTTTTATGTAAAAATGTAATATATTAGAATTTTATAATTTATTATAATGTTTTTATATTTTGTATTTACTAGGCATGATTTTATTTTGGTATTACTTACAATTTCACTTGGTATTTATTATAAAATATTAAATTTCTTTTATTAATTTAGGTTATAAAAATATTTAATAAAATAAAAGCAAATTTAATTTTATATTATTAAAAAAATTGCTCTAATATAAAAAGGAGATATTTTTAATGAGGCTGTGGTATCAAAAGGTTGTCTTTTATACTTTTGCAACATTTTTTTTTAAATAAAACTCATAGTACAAAGCATATAAACAAAGTACTATTGATATTTAAAAATTTATAGCAAGAAGAATTTTACTTTTTTATTAATTTAGAAAGATTATAGAACAATTGTTAAATTACAGAATCTGAAGAATCAAATAGATTTAAAAATCTAAATCTTAATGCAAAGTATTTTAAATATTTTCTTATATTCATGGACATCACGAAAAAGCGCGATTCCAGCCTAAAACGAAATCATGTTCATTTAATGTGTGTGTGTGGCAACGATACACCAAAAAGCTATTATTCAAGATCCATACACTTTTAGAGATGTAAAATTCCCGGGAATATACTCGAAAATTTCGAGAATAAAACCGAGAACTTTGAGAAATGAGGAAATAAACTCAAACATTTGGTTTAATGGATAATTTGCACAAATGTTGGATTTGTGAATTGAAGTAAACTACGTGTAACTTGATGCAAAAGTGTCTTTTCTTGAACATTAACTTTTAAAATTATTCTTAATTGTTCTTTAACACTAAAATGAAAATCACGGAAAAACATTTTCCTCAATTTATATCAATAAAGAGTGTACATCTTAAAATTATTGAAAGGTGTTTAAATATATAAAAAAATCTCGTTTCTGAAAATTTAGAAAAGCCATACATTTTTTTCAGAAATTACATTTAAATATTTAAACTGTAATTTTTTTATTTAATACATTTTTGATAAAAAGGTTTTAGAATTTATTATACCTGAAAACTTTCAAAATTTCAAAATATTGGAAATTCCAGAGAGCTTTCGAAACTCCCATGTAATAACGAAATTCCCATGTTCCAAATAAGGAGAAAAAACTGGGTTTTTTCCTCCCTTACTTTACAACACTACTTCCACTACAAATGGAAAAATCCTTTTCAGAGTTAGTTGAGTGATTATTAATAAAAGACAAATCCCATTTTACTTTAGTTACTATGTTGACATACCAGTTAAAGACTGATCTGTTAAAAAATTTAACAGAATTCCCAAGTTCAAAACTATTTAAAATATGAAATAAATAATAATAAAATCAATGATTGAGTAAATTAAAATCATTTAAAAGTATAATAATCAATTGCGTTGCTTTAAAAAAAATTAAAAGAATTATCAAGAATTTTTCGGCTAAAGAAATGACATTTACACTAAACTAATATTATGAAAAAAAAAAATCGCTCCATATACATATTAAGCAGTATGAATCAATTATGAATACAGCATTTTTGTAATCAAATTTAATGTTAGCGGGGATATTCATAAATTTTTCATGAACCTTCAGGCAAATATTTATCACAGCTCTGAAATTCTTTTATATATATCATTAATGCGTTTTTGCGTTAATTCTTCCACCGGTTTTTTTAAATTCTCAAGTTCCAGATATTTATATTGGGTTGAATCCTTTTATGGACAACCTTGGGAATAACTAACTCGCTATCGCGCGCGCGATTTTTGAAATTCAATTTGTAAATATCCCCCTATTCTAGATCTCTTTTTTTACTATAGAAATTTTAGTTTAAAAATGTAATATAAGTAAACGAACCAATTTTTTTTAATGTCTAACCAAACGAAAAACGAAATTCCATTAAGAAACGGGGAGCTATATCAATGTTATATTTCTATATTTTACAGAAATTAAATTTATTAATTGAAATTAGATTTAAAGAAAATTACCTGATTAAAATTATCAGATTCATACGTAGTGCCTATGCTGAGAATACTACATTTGAGAAAATTATAAACATTTCAACGAAATATTTGGACATAGTATTCAATATCCAATTTATATTCCAATTATATTTTTTGTGGTATATTATTTGAACAATCTGAAAATTAATTTCTTTCAATCCAAAAAAAATTGACTTGATTCATATTAACGTGAGAACGCAATCTAAATTGTCCGCTTAAATGCAGAGATCTTTTTCACAACTTACTAGAATATCGTTTTGAGTAATACTTCCTATTCCAATATTAAATTCCTGTTTTAGAATATTAAAAGTGGTTTTGCTTCTCTTTTCAAATATCTCTTTCTACATAATATCTCAAGAGCGAACGTAGCTACAAAAGGTATTTTGTGACTGTTTGTTCCATTTGAAATTAGAGTTTCGGGTGATAACAGATGTCGCCAAGAATTATGCATATATTAAGAGCTGACATCTAACAACGATATCACTAAAGTAGGAGTTGCTATAGAATATGTAAGTGGTAACGAATGCATATTATATGTGGTGTAATATACAGGATGTTTATTCAAGGTCTGACACTGTTTGATGCTTAATAATTCTTGTAGTAATTGGATATATAAACAAGCTAATGACATCTATGGGTAGAATTAGAGACTTTTGCTCGTACAATTTGAACATTTTCACATACTATTTCCTTTCCATAATTGAATACCTATTCTTTTGTAAGTATGGTATTAGTAATTCTAGACACTAAAATTTATAAGTCATTTAGAGACAAAAACTTCATATTTCCAAAAATCGTAAAGGCTTAGTCATACGTCTTCATTGCTGTAAGATGGTGAAAACATAATAGTTCTAGTACTTTGAATTCGTTGAAAATTCTTTAAATCCTTCATAGTTATTCAAATGACTATTTTTTTGGAACTTCGCCATTTTATTTTAGATAAAGATGGATTCTGATTGGTGATTCCATTTCTGAGCCTCACAGATCACTTGATAAAATGTGTGATGATGGATTTTCTTCAAGAATTTTTTAAGAACATCATTTACAAGACTAAAATGTCTGATATTGATGCCTTAAAGGACAGGATTGCAATCGTAGTAGACACAAAAGAGTTTTAATTCTTTGAATTCGTTGAAAATTCTTTTGAATCTTTCGTAGCTCTTGAAATGACTATTCCATCGGAACTTCACCATTCTATTTTGGATGAAGATGGATTGGACAAGATGACTCCATTTCTGCATCTTACAGATTACTTGATAAAATGAAGCTGGACTTTCTTCAGGAACTTGTCAAGAACATCATTTACAAGACTAAAACGTCTGATATTGATGAGTTAAAGGTCAGGATTGCAATTGTAGTAGACACAAAAGAATTTAGATATACTTACCTTTACCTATCATAAAAATAGTCTGAATATTCTTGAATTTGCCATGGGCACACATGTAGAATTTCATTGCCAAGGAACTTAAAACTTTTAGAACACTTTTAACCATTAATATTATCAATTTAAATCCATTTTTCTTGTTTTATGAATTATTAAACACAAATTTATGTCAGACCTTTTGTGGACACCCTGCATTTAGCAAAGACAAGAAACACAAACACTAAATCGATTCTTTTTTTGTAGAAGTTTTATTGAAACACTGGGAAAAAGCGGAAAAAACTTCTGAAGAGGCAGAAGGATCATTGGTTCAAAAAATAGTGTGTACAATGTCAGATCTAACAGCATAAAGGATATTCATTAATTATTAGTTTTTTTTTATTCTTGAATTCATGGCGAATATTCATGGATTCATGGATATTAGGAAGGCAAAGAGTGATTCAAACATGGCATGAGTTATATGATGATATATAGTAGCAATGATATATATCAAAAAAGTTATTAAGATGATGCACTACAGATTGGGAG
Source organism: Latrodectus hesperus (assembly GCA_037975125.1). Lineage (NCBI taxonomy): Eukaryota > Metazoa > Arthropoda > Arachnida > Araneae > Theridiidae > Latrodectus > Latrodectus hesperus. Next base: position 5,084,856 of record JAJQOW010000015.1, on the reverse strand, counting down.
AGAGGCATTTTTGAAGCTCTTTGCGGGATTACTAATAAAAGACACTCGCTTTTTATTTATTTAGTTTTTATTATAAATGATTGATGTCGAAGTGACTTTCCTACTTGCCTGTTTATTTTTTTCACAAAAAATGCCTCCATCCTTACAATACACAACACTCATAAGAATAAAGAAATGTCATTATTAGAGTAAAACACTTTAAAAAAACACATCTAAGATTTTTTTTCCTTTTACTAGATGAAGTATTATAAACCGACATTTTTTTTTTTTTTTGAGTAAAATTACAAAGTCCTTTTGCTATAAATGTGACACAATGGAGCTTGAAATTTCGAAAAATACACTTCTATTCAAAAAGTTGAATAGAAAAACTAGTTATATATCTTCACAAGAAAATATGAAAGATTTTTTTTATTTCAACCACAGTATTGTTTCCCATGGATTATCTCTCAGTACACAAAAATTCATTATCATACGAGAAAACAAATTAATATAAAATTGAGAACATTAACTAAAATATGATAAATATTTGATCTTGTCTGCTTTAATTGAAAACAATAAAATAGATAAATAAATTGCTTAACAATTGACTAATTATTGCTCATTTAATTTAATGCATGTATATGTAGTCAATTTGAGTATTGTTATAGGTAAAAATTTTGATTACATTTTTACCTATAAAAAGCATATTATTCAATTATAAATCAAGCAAAATTCTGCATGTGATTGAAGTTTGAATAGAACAGTTTTTGAAAAATTCCTGTAGAGTTCACATTAGGCATAAATTGTAATTATTATAATAAACACATTTAATATATATTTATATATATACACACACATACGAAATTTATAACTTTACACATAGTTTGATTAAATTGAGAAATTAAAACTTGGGAAAAGAAACATGCACAATAGAAAACACTTATTAAATAGTTGTCACAGAATACACAATAGAAAATACTTGCTAGAAGTACTTGATGTAAGAAATTGTAATAAGATATATTTTAAAATTCAAGGCATATGGTAAATTTTTATGATTTAAAAATAAACCATTAAACAGTTAAAATTGTATCTTGTTTAGGCAGAACATTTATTTTTTTTCACATGCATATTATAAAAATTGAAATCAGATTTCATATAGTCAAATGGATAACAAAAAAATTTTTTTTAACAAAAACAATTTTAACTGTAAATTTTATTTTTTAAAGTAACAATTCCAATAATAACCAAACCTTATTAAAAATTGTATATAACATAATTTTGTAAATTTATATGTAATATAAATAAAAATTACATCATAAATTTTAAATTTTTAAAAATTTTTTAAATTGAACCAATTAAATGAATAAGTTGTAGAAAATAATTCATTACTTAATTTAGAGATTCAATTTTTTTAGCAATAAAATTATACAAGTCCTTATTATGATTTTTATAGAACCATTTTAATATAATCGATATGATATGTTCTTTACTTTCATCAATAAATCCATAACATCTTACAATATACTTCAGGAACTAAATATGTTAAGAAACATGCTACACATACAAATTTCCGAATTTAAATGCTGTTTCTTCAAAGGCATATTAGACGTATTACGTCAAATTTCTAAATTTATGCTAAGCTATATTTCAAACGTTTAAATAAAAAAATTCCTTTTATAATATCCTATGATTAAATTATAGTATTCATATTTCAAAATTATTGCTTTGTAAAGTATTTAATGCTTAATTTATCCCTGAGAAAATTAATGCTTAAAAGTTAAGTAAATATAGAAAAAAATAATGGTGAATAATCAAGCTTTCAAATGTTAATGTTCTTTTTTTTACTAAACAACATTTAAAAAGAATAACAAATCCTTCCAATTGTATTGCTGATGAGGCATGTAAAAAGTAAATAATAAGTATTTCTAGTTTACTTTGTACATTTTCAATTGAGTATATAATATTCGTTGCTGAAAAGGTACCTTTAATAGGATTTGACTTTGCAGTTACCTTTGGATAAGAAACTAAGAAAAAAAAACATAATACATTAGGTATTTTAATTTTCCACTTAAAATTTTGTTGCATATGGATTTTAAAAAACTTCACAAAAAATCATAAAAGTAAAGCGCTTGTTACAAGTGCTATCCAGCATTTTAAGTTTCTCATTGGTCAACCATGCAACCAATAGGAGAAAGAAAAAATTAACCAATCAAAGGTTGAATAAAATTCTAAAACAATATATTCAGGAATAAAAATGCTGAGATGAAAATATACAAATGAAATCAAGTAAATGACAATACATATAACTCATAATGAAATAAAAATATATACATTATATAAATAACACTTAAGTGTTATATATAATTTTGAAATAAATTCGAAACCATACTGAAACACAAAAGTGATAATTTTCCTTTTCTAAAATACAACTAAGTTACACAAGATAATAAAATGGCATTTTAAGCTGATTAATTTAATGTAACTTTTTATTTTAAAACAAAAATGTTTCAGTGTTTAATGCATTTTTTTTTCGTTTGAAAATCTATAGATTGTATATTATAATAACTATGAAAATATTGCTCTTAAAATGTTTTTATATTAAGATATCACAATTGAAATGCTTTAAATTTTTTTTATAAAGAATTAGCAAAAGAATAATAAATTGAAGAGAATTGATAATATTTCTTAGTGTGCACCATAAGTAGCTTAAAGAACTAATGCATGTATATATACATAGTATAGTGAGAAGTATATACAAGTGTGTATATGGTTACTAATATGGGTATTTATTTGTGTTGTACATCACGATTTGATATAGTTCCTAAGGATCCACAATATTACAACGGATAAACTGTTTCCTACTGAGTGCTATTAGAAAAATTAAATCACATTTGATTCTCGATTTGTGCGTTCTGCCTTTTACTACAAGCTTAAGCTGTAATACTTCAAAAATAATAATACAATAAATCACAAGAAATTCTGTAATTTAAAAACAGTTTCTTTCTTAATTAGTAGTATTGAAAAATGATGTAAATCAAACATTATTAAATAGACATATTAATGTATAATAATAGGGATTAGTGCACTCTTAAATATAGAGTGGAGACGAAACACGTAACATTATGGAAAAGAGGGACAATAAAACTTATTTGATAGAAATATTTACAGAGCACAAATGGGATAGCTTCATTTAAAAGGGGGGTGATATACATGATGAAATATTATCATAAAGAAGCTCACAAGGAAAAATAGCTGAATAAATACTACTATTACAAGAAGATCAAAACAATTAGAAGTTCAAAGAGGAACAATGTTCTTATATGTACATAATTAAATCTGATTGCCTCGACAAAGTATAGAATATACAGTGTGACCATTTCACAACCAAGTTTTCCAGTAATAGCTATAAGCCTGTTAGAGGCAGTTGTTTATATTTGAGATCAGGCATTAAAATTTAAAAATCCTATACTTATTTATAACTGACAAATCTTAAGGATTATGTTTCCTAAGTTATCATAAATCACAACAAGTATTTAAATCTTAAGGCATAAACAGGGTCAATACAACGCCTTTAAATGCAATGTCTTATTTAATGTCAAGAACGAATATGGCAATTTTTATGCCTTTATGACATATGCGATACTCTTGCAAACATTTTGCCCTTTTATTTCACTTTAATCATTTTCACATCACTTCAATTTCCTTTTTTATTTAATGCTGTAGAACTGAATTTTTGACTTTATTCTATAAAAAAAAATATTATTTTAAATTGTGATGGGTAAATAATTATTTCAAAACTTTTTGTTTCAATGAACTTTATAATTCTTGGCCTATGTCTATCAGAAAACATACCAGTGGAAATCTTAGTATGCTGTAATATTCTTTAGTTTTAATTTTACTTGATAACTAAAATCAACCAAATTTAGAAATGCAATTTTAAACTGTTAGAAATTAATTACTAATTCAGTTGGGTATGTACAAGATGTTAATATTTTTAGTCTAAATATTAAAAGAATAAAATTCATTTTAAATAAAATAAGATTAATGGACTTGTAAATTTTTTGAATGCATTATAACTATCACACAAAAAATTCTGATTACAATGAGTTTCAAAGACATATTAAAGCTGATGTTATTAAGATTTATATTTCAATGCATGAGAAAAATATAAACTTGGTATATTTGATAAGATCATGAGATTTATTTTGATAACATGTTATGCTTTTCTAAAAATGAATCCAAATTTTAATTTTTTGAAAATTTGAAATACATATATACAATTTAAGACAAAATTCAGTTCTTGATATTGAATAGTGCAACATTGAATCTATGGAATATAGCTAAGACAATCTAATAAGCAAGAGACAGTCCGATTTCTGTTCAATACAATTAGAAAGTCCTATTCATAAATATATATTGTAGTAACCCTGTTTTAATGATTGAATATTTTGAGCAACAAATATCAGGTCAAATTATATATAATTCCATTCACTTTCAAAGCTCATCAATATATGTAGGGGAAGGTAAGGAACTGATACATATCAAATAGACACATTTTTTTTGCTTTGTTGAGCACCATCATAATAAAATTGCAAATTACATATGAGAAAACTGTTATACCTTGATGAAAATCAACTCTGTGATTTCAAAAATCGGTCAATAAATTTTATTTAATTATATGCCAAATCGATTTTTTTAAATAATTACTAAAATAAACCACACTGAAATAGAACCAACATCACTTTCAGAAAATATATTTATTACTACAGTTGAGCTGAAGGAATGTATTGATTGCTCTTTAAGCTATTAGAATGATTCAAATAGAAAATTAGTTAACTTGTTAGAAAGAGGGAATATTTCTAATTATACAATAAATTCAAGTAACAGGTCATTATAATTCAGAGATTTGATTTTTATTTAGTCTTAAAATATTAAAAATTTTTTATAATTTTCACTTGTTAATGAATATATGTAAATTTTTGGAAGATTAATTAAGATAGCACAAGATTTATGTTTACTTTCACTGGAATCGCAGGTATGCTAAATTTGATTTCAAAATAAGAGTTTAACTAAATATCAAGGAATTTTTATTTTATACAATATTTATTATATTTTGAGGGAAAAATGTGCTGAGTGAATTGTATTACTATTACAAATGTAATTTGAGTTTTTTTAAAATTAGCAAAATTATATTTTCAATTTACATTTATAAAAATAATGTTCAACGTAAAGCAGTATCTAAGCTGCTTGTTAGCCTTAATATTTTATATTCTTATGTTTAGGATACACATGATATAGAATTGGTTATAAGCTTTTAATAATTAATAAAATCATAAAATTGAAAACTATACAAACATGATTATTTCAATTTAAAGTAAAATTAAGGGGAATCAAAATTTTTTACCATTTAATTATAAAAAATAAAACTAACGAAAATAACAAAATAAATAGTAATACATTTACACTAAAATTGAAATATACGTTATGGTTATAATATCTTTTAAATTAGTTAATTGTTTTATGACATAAATTTACCAATTTAAATCATATTTGATTGTAACATAATATCTATACATATAATAAAATGATTTTAAAATAAAAGATATTTCAATATATCATTTAATTATTTTATGATGAAAAAAATACTTTTTTTATGTTGCAGTATACAACTACAGAAAAAAAGAAAAATGTTTATATATATATATATATATATATATATATATATATATATATATATATATATATATATATATGAAAATAACTACAGGAAAATAATATTGAAAATATTTACAAAAAACTAAAATTAAAAATCATATACATTTTTAATCTAATTGCTTATATGCAAATAGCTATAGCAAAATAAAGTTATTGAGAAAAAAATATATACACTGAATCCTTTTCCTTCCCCAACATAATTGTTCAAATTTTTGTTCTCATATTAAGATTCAAAGGAAAACATATTTTGTTTTTGTTACATGATCTTATAAGAAAACTGAAGTCGCTGATTGGTAACCTATTCTAAGTTTCTGTAGTATTCGATTGTGTTACTGGCACGTAAAAAGGATTGACGTAAGTGAATCCAGCAAATTCATTCCCATTCAGGTTGTCCAGAACAGAAGTGTCAGCAGGGGTCAGTGTTATTTTGGCATTTGTGAAGACGGGATCGAAATTTTCTCCCGCACGTGCATTTTTCTGCAGCAAAGAAAAAGAGGAAAAAATAGAAGTGTAAATTATAGTAAAGCTGAAAATGCTAAAATAAAAATTTCAGAAAGCAAATAAGGTTTTATTAAATAAAATAAAAAAAAGATGTGCAAAAGTTAAGGCATATTTATTGCAAGATACAAAATTTTAAAGTTTTTAAAAAGAGAAAGTTTATAATTTTTTTTAAAGAATTTTTAGTTCATCTTTTAAAAAGTGCTCTAAAAGGAAAATTGTGCACTTACTTATTTGATAAAATTTTTAAAGTATTAAATATGACACTGAAAAAATTATAAGCACTTACTAGTTAAATGCATTAACTATATATTTAAATATGATTGTTTTTCCATTTAAATTTAGCAAATTAAAATTTAGAAATATTATTTAAAATGGTGATAAAATTATAATTTGTATCTAATAACATTTGAACATATATATTAATAATTATGAATTGTACTCCAGAATACTAATTTTTTTCAAAATATTTAACACAATCAGTGCTTAAATAATCATGATTAATAATTACATTTAAGCATTAAGGTTTTCAGTTTCTAATAAAAATAGAAAATATAATTGCTATATAAATAAATTTGTTCTTAGAGATATAAGCATTACATGTTATTGCAAAATAGCTTAAAATAAAATATCTGTTAGTGTAATAATAATTATTACCAATAAGTTTTATGCCTAGAAAAATTAAGGTTTTTGTGTTATTTGGTGTATTTTTCCTGTTTATAATCCGCAGTGGTCAATTACCCACAAGATCCTTATTCGAGTAAAAGGAAAAATGCTTCACATAATCTGCATATAATCCATGGCAATTTTTACAGTGCACAGTTGAAAATATATACCTCTGATAATGAGGTTTCATATAAAAATATACAGTATAATTAAAAATGTAATAAATTGTACAGAAAAATATTTATTATGAAAAAGATCTGTTTGGATCTATCTCATTGTAAAGTATGATAAATTGAAATGAAAGTATAAGATTGATTAGGTGTAATAATTCCAAGAAGACTCTTGTAAAATTTATTTCGTTCGAAGTAACTTTTAAAATGAGGTGTTGGACATATTTTAACAATAAAATGTATTTGTTTTGTTTACAATTAAATGGTAGAAATGGATTTTCTTAAAATTGCACATTGGATACATTTTTTCTTTTGTACAGTGCATATTTTGTTTTTCACCTTACATTAAAAAGTTTGCTATTTTTTTATTAACCTTCTCTATAGCTTTTAGCTTAAAAATTGCTGTATAACTTTTCACTTCCTAATGATGATTTATGAATTTGAAAATTTTCAGAATGAAACAGATCAGGTGAAGACAAATTCAGAAATGGTGATAGCCAATTACATTTGTAATATCTTTCCAAAAACCAAATTTGTTCTTTAACATAGTTAGACAAAACAGATTAGCTGAAATAAATCAGTCGAGCTGTCGCGCCATCTCTTATTTATTTTATAAAACATAAACATTATTTCTTTCAAAACTTTATTGTAAGCTTTCTGATGGAGAATTCTTTTTATCAGATTATCCACAGCAGTAAATAATATGCACAAGGAAATTTGAAACATTTTTAACACATAATCCGTGGACCGTATATGGGAAAATACTGTAATTTTAATTAATTTTATTATTTGGTAATTTAAATTAGTAATTCTTATTTTAGTTATTTAATTTTTGTTACTGCCTATAAACAATTAAGAAATTTTATTAATAAAAAATGGAATTATTTTAAAGGATATAATGTTATAAGACATTTTTCAGTTAAAAAATTGCCGTAAATTTTAGTATCATAGTTCAAATATATATAAACTTATCATTCATTTTGATTAACTTCCTAATGAAAGTGAAATATTTTTCATAAATATCTGTGAAAAGTAAAACACACCGAATGAGAAATCAAAGTTCTTTCTTAAAAAAAAAGAATTTTTAGATTTTAAAAGGACAACTTAAAATACGACATATTTAAAATTTTAAAACACAATTTAAATGACATTAAAATTGCATTTCGATTAAAATCATTTTGTGTGCAAAAAATTACAATTAAAATTAAAATAAACAATCATTGATAAATATGCAGTTATGTGAAGCCAGCAAAACAAGAGTATATAAAATATTCATTTAGATTAGGAGTTTTTTCCCTTTTGACTTTTTTGCATATACTAATTTAAACATTGCAAATGCACATTTTTCAGATATATGAATATCAAATTTGAAATGGAGAAATTTTTATATACGATTAAACTTTTGATATTTATTCATTTTCATTTTTAAAAAAATTAAATATATTTAAAATAAACAGGAAGATTTAATTTCTGAATTGAATTATATTTTATTTGGAATACATTTTGCTTTAATATTTATATTTAATAGTTTTGTATATACTAAAAAAAAGCATAAACATAAAAATATTTCATAGTTTTAAATAATATTTTCAATAATAAATGCAAATAAGATATAGAACAGATACTGCACTATTCTTAAAATACACATGAGAAATATTTTGAAATAGTACACCAATAATATGTTTGAATTTTCACTTAAATATTTAAGTTGAAATATATATATAAAAAATAAATGAACAGAAATATTTTATTGGAAAAGACTAACTCTTTCATATATTTTTAGAATTAATTCAATTGATTTAATAAATAACATATAGATATATATAAATATGAAATGATTTTTGAACATTTAAATAATTGTATTGTACTTTCTCAGTATGAGGGCATTTACAAGAAATATTGGGGACTTATGAACTAATGGCTTAAGCACTAATGTTCCACATTTGTAAAATAAATAATATAAGCATGGAAAACTATAAAATTATAATTAAATTTAAAAACATAGATACAAATAAAGAGATAATTTGATATGAAATAATTTTTTGATTATTTTTAAATAGTATCTTATATCTTCATTTACTACTTATCATTGCTTTGATGTATCCTTAATGTGCCTAATGAAATTGAAAAATATTTACCCAAAATTCTTTAAAAGCAGAGAAAAACATTTTAGTCTCTTCAGAAATAAATGGAAAAATTTATATCATTAGAGCAAAATAGTATTGAATAAGAAGCAAATGGTTAAGAACATTAGGGAATCAAAGCAGAAGTTAATAAAAAGCAGTGTATAAAGCGTGAGTAAGTTAAAAGACAAAAGAATTATTTTAATGCAGGTAAATTTAAATTGCAAGTCATTCATTATGCTGTAGTTTTCCCTTAATTCAAAGACTGATTTGAAATATATATATTTACTTCAAAGTGAAAAAAAATATTACATTTATTTATAAAAAATGCCTTTAATGTTTCCTTAACAATAGTATTTTTGAGTTATAGTATACATTACAATAGTAATAACTCTGGAAATTTATCTTTTAAAATAATTCAATATGCTATGCACTGCAATACTTTTTTTCATTATAATTTAAATTATGTTCTAAATATATTGTTGGAAATCAGCTTATTTTAACTTATTGCAATCAGTGAATATTAGTAATTTATGTTATAAAATAAATTCCCATCTTATTATAAAACATGATCTTTGTTACATAATCTAATTTTATTTTACTTTTTTATAATAAAACTGTTGTTTAGAAAAATGTAACAAGTGTGTATTTTTAGCCAGTTAAAATCGCTATCATTTTTCAATAGCATAAATATAGAATATCTTCAACTTAAAAAGCAAAAGCAAAATTAGAAAACAAGATATTTTAAAGTTAAAAAATTGGCTATAAATAATAATAAAAGAGTAAGATCAAAACTCACTATTTTTGGCTTGAAAGGCGGTTGTACTTCTTTGTTCTCTATTTTCTCCCAACTAATCCTTCTGAAAAATGGGTGAATTCGAATATCCTCTTCTCCTTTTGGTCCAGTGCCTAGTCGTTTCTCAGGGTTCTTTGTAAGAAGCTATAAAATATTTCAGAAAGTTCTCATAAATACATTATGCACACACACATTATATGTATAATGATATTTTAAAAAAGTATCAAAAATTCACATAATTAGTTACTTTTACTTTGAGAAGAAGACAATTGAGGATAGAAAATGTGGCAGTTGTATATATATATTTTCTATAAGTTCCAGCAGACCTTTTGAGATCTAGGAAATTTTGATGCATAAGTGGAATTGCTTTTTACCACAAGTCTATACTCATGTATTATTCTCTTCATTTCTATATGCAAACGATTAATACTAATTCATCCAGGATTACTGCGTACATTTCACATAATAAATTGTAACTCATGTTTACTTTCAATTTCCTTCTAGAAAGTAAGTAGATATTTTCATCCATGAGGATGTGATATCACACGCAAATATCTAATTGGTTCACGATAAATTAAAAAAAATTGGAACTTTTGTGAATAATTTTGTAGTAAGTTTAACAGTAACCTTGTATATTAAGAAGGATACTATGTAATGTGTTAAGAAGGATACCTATTTATTGAATATAATAATTATACATAAAAAAAGCTTTGATACTGATAAATACATATTAAAATTTTTAGAAAAGAAAGAATTGTCTGGAACTATATTAAATTATATTTGCAATAAATATAATCACATAATTTACATAAATGAACAAAATTTAGTTAAATATTATAGTCTACATTGGTCACACTCATTAAGTTATTCAAAAAGTAAATTTATGATTAAAATTAACATAAAATAATAAAGATATAAAATCCATGTTATTCTATAATAAATATAGGGAAATAGTAAGTTAAAATCTATAAAGGATGAAATAGAGCTACAAGTTTTTTGAATAATTTTTCAAGTAAGTTTTCAGACTTAGAAATGCATAGAATTAGAAATTAATTCTTTATGCAAAAAAAAAAACAGAAAAAATTTATGTCTTTATTATTATAAAATGTTAATGTGAATTGTGATTTATCATGTGAAATCAACAATATTACCAACATTTTAATCTTAAAATAAAATTTTTAGAAAGATAATTCTATAAATTCTTTTCTGAGCATATGTTTTCCTCGTGAAACATTACCATTGCATTGGTTAGGTCTACTTACCCCTTTTAAAACTTCCTTTGCTTCTTTTGAAAGAGATTTGGGATAAGAAACATTATGATCTGTGATAGATGAAAAAAGCTCTTCTTCATCTTCTCCATCAAATGGGGGCTATGAAAAGAAACAGGTTAAATTCAAAATAATTTATAACAATGAAAATGAACTTACAATACATTACATTTTTTACTGAAATTATTTAAGCAAAAGCAGTAACAGATAAAAATTTGCAGTATAGATAAAAATCACTTTCAATGCAATAACGTAAAAATATAGCTTACAATTTAATTTACATAAGAAAACTGAAATTCAATTTTATTCAATCCATACATTATTAGCTATTCCATTTTTGTTTATCAGATGACGAGTAGCTTAGGTAGGGAAGGAAGATGTTCTTAAATTTACTAATATTTAAAGATTTATTCACAATTAGGATTATTATACAGACATCTTTTAGCTAGTTCTTTCATAGCGAGCCCCTTCACACACACTCTGTCTTCTCAATTACATATACATTTATCTTAACATCATATTAACTACTGCCATCTAGTGGCCACTCTCTCTCTCATTATTTTTTAAGTAATATTACAGCTTAATATTAACAGCATATACTGAACATACTTTATTGTATCAGATTAAAATGAATTAATATGTAGAAATTACAACTACAATTTGTTCACACCTCTGGAAAATTTTATTATTGTTGCATAATTAGTATCTTAAGGTAAAGTGAAATACAAATGTTTTTTTATAATATGAAATATTCATATACAGAACAGTATAGAATCATTATATATTTCACAATTTTAAACTGTTCAATAATTGAAAATTTCATATTATATACTATTTATTTTTCAATAGAAAGTTGTTCAGCACTTTACCAATAAGATGTAAATGAACCACTAAGAACAAGTACTTATTGGTGGTAATAATTTTATAATTATTTACATTTGAAATAAAATTTCACAAAGATTTTTCAATACAATTTGATAAAAAAGCCATTTATTTAAGATGTGATGAATGTAATATTTTTAATGTGTAGTGTAATTCAGTGTTAATATTTATAGTATATTGTGTTCAGATTTACATAATGAGTTCAGTAACACCATTAAATAATTTTGTACAAAGTTTACCCTTTCTTTGAATTTGTTTTATCACATATATTATCTTTTCATCATAAAAAAAATGAAACAGTAAAGCTATGAAGATTTCAATGATTAAAAAAAGTATATATAAAAGTCAATAAATCTTAAGTACCTGGCCAACTAACATTTCATATAATAAAACTCCAAATGCCCACCAGTCTACAGATTTATTATATGGCTGGTATAAAATAATCTGCAACAAATAAGTATAAAACTAAATTAACAGAAAAGAAATGTGTCTAAATAATGAATGAATATAAATGAATAAAAACATTAAATACAGTAGACTAGAAAATTAATAAATAAATTTGTATCATTGCTGTGAATGGAAAAAAATGAAATACGCATTTATCTTATTTTACATAATGTAATAAAGTTTACCTTGTCTTTTTATAAAGATAAAATTTTTGGTTATATAATTATCAATTATCTGTTGTATTACTCACATTTATATATTATATATGTATAAACAATGGAATAAAATTTATACAAATCTATAAATATTTATCAGAATCTAGTCATAAAATGTAAAAATTACATTTTTTGAATTTTAACTTTACATTTATTTAAGTGAAATTTCAAGCAAATAATTTTGAAACAAATGATTATAAATAAATATGAATATCCATCAAAATAATAAATTAACAATATGAGAAAAAATCATAATAGTTACATTATTACACTAGAATTAATTTTATATTGCGCAACTTTTAGAATAATACAAGTACAAAATGTAACTTTCTTTCTTGTACTCTTAAAAAATTGATAAAAGTTAAACAATTAAAATATATAACTGTGATAAATAAGTCTTAAGAACACATATAATAGAAAAAATTATAAATCAAAAATTAAAATTTCAAATCTTATAAAAATAACACTTTTCAGGTATTTCAAAATCAAAATTTTATGTTTCGAAAGTGCTATAATTATGTAAAACATTGTTCACAAGAACAACAATCAAGATGAACTTACTTCAGGAGCTATATAGTCAGGAGTCCCACAAAACGTTTTTGCCAATTTATTTCCAAAAATACCTTCTTTACACATACCAAAATCAGCTATTTTAATGTGACCATCTTGATCAAGAAGAACATTGTCTAATTTTAAATCCCTGTTGGTAGAGTTGAGGTTATATTAATAATTTATATGGTTTCACATAAAAAATGCAATCAATCAATATATATATATGTATACATGCACAGGGTCATTGAAAAAGAATGCCGGGATTTTGAAACTTTATAAAAAATGAATTCTTAAACGTATGGAAATGATTCTTGTGTTGAAATGTCGGAAAAGACATTTCAACACAATAAAGTTTTTTTTTGCTTTCCACAAATGGATGATTTGGAAACTGTTAATGGAAATAAAATCATTTTTATGCAGGATGGAGCCCCCCTCATTTTTTCCTTGCGCATGAACTTGAATGCTAAATTCCCCGACTCATGAATTGGAAGAGATGGCCCAATTCTGTGGCTTGTTCGAAGCAACGACCTTATGCCTCTCTTCTTCTGCTCGGGGTACATCAAGAACATTGTGCATAGTGAAAGGATTGCTGATATCAGCCACCTGAAACGTCGAATAATTGCAGCAATTGAAACTGTAACTCCAGATATGCTTTTCAAAACATGGAACGAGATTGATTATCATCTCGATGTTTGTCGAGCAACTAATGGTGCACATATCGAAACATATTGATATGGGTATAAAACTTTGGACATTTCTTAACATGTTTAGATTAAATTTATGTTCATATATGTTTATTGATTTCTCTGTTACAAACTTGTAATCCCAGCATTCTTTTTCGATGACTCTGTATATATATATAGAAAATGATGCCTATTTCTCTCTTTTTGAGTTACTTATCATTTGGTCAAGCAACATTTTGATTAAAAACTATATAGTAAAGACTTTTTCTGTAAAATTATACCTCATTAAACCTCCTTATACTCAATTTACCTCATTCAACTAATCTTTTATATATGATATGGAAAACAATTTATAATATCAGTAGTCTTTTGATTAAAATTATATAGTAATAGAAAGTTTTCTTCATGTAGAATTATTTGCAATTAAGAATGCCCGATATCTAAAATATTTTAATTTTATTATCTATTAGTTTATTCTAGAATTTTACGTCCTTATTTATTTCAACTAATCTTTTACATGCGAATATATAAAAATAGTTTCGTTGTGCCAGATTGGTATTTTTGCAGATAAAATTGTGATATGGTTCAGAGGTACAGATATAGATGAAACAGAATGCGTTCTAAACTAATCTTTGGAAGTGGTTTACATTTTATTGAACTTTAACAAGTTAAACTTCAATGTCTCCAAATTAATTAGTAGTTTCTTCACCACAAATAGACACCATTACAATTATTTTCTTGCAGTTTTACATTGAACTCGAAATAAATTGTAGGAACATATAGAGAAAATAAGATATAATGCTAGAAAGGGTCAACAGATTTTGAAGTATATTTCAGGTAGAGACTGGTCATTTCAGGTTGATGCTTCCACTTTAAGTTGTATATATTGTTCTCTCATGCGTTTCAATCTTGAGTATAGTTACCAGATATTTCAAACGACTTCTGTCTCTAATTTAAAAATTTTGGACACAGTTCATTTGAGAGCAGCAAGAATAATCACAAGGCTAAAACTTTATACGAGGTAACATTATACCCTGAAATTTAGGAATGGCTCCTCAAAATAATTTAATAAATAGACGAGTTTTGGAGGTTTTAACAGGATTTCTAAATTCATTTTAAATTGGAAGAGTAACTAACATCTAAAGAGAGAGAGAGAGATTCCAATATGTGGAAAAGGAGAGTTATTAATTTTAATGCTGTCTTTTCGACCCCTTTTAATTGTTTGCCTCTCATGGTTTCCCTGGATAGAATTAGTTTAATGATAATCTAAAATCCTATGTTAATAAACAGATGGACCAGCCTGACCTTTCAAAATTGTTGACTCTAGAAATTGTTAATAGTTAGTATCCCATCTGAAGAATTGGTCAAGCTCTTGGAGTAGTTTTTAATTATAATTAATTATGGAGTAGTTCATATAGCATTTTTTGAATTCAATAGTTGTCATAAATAATTTTTCTTATAAGGGTATATTCATGGACATCTATTTTTTGGAACTAAATGGTTGATTTAAAGCTCTGGATATTTTAAATACAATCAGTTTTATAACTCTTATTTTACCTATTAAAATACATGTGACACTTCTTGTCTTATTAAATAACCCAACTGAAAGAAATAGGATGTACCATAATTATGTTAGAATGTATAGTTATATATTTTCTTAGTTTGTGGCAAATCTTCTCTGATATAATCTTGCTTCAAGATCCTGGCATAATTTTACTTCATTCTGTGATCATCATAAATAATCAAAGCAAGAAGTTAAAGTCTATATGATTTTTATTAAACTTTCATTGAAGAAAGAATAATTTCATAGGTATGTTTCTGTAAAATGTTATTGAAAATTTGATTATTCTCATTTTTATAACTTGCTTTTTTATAGATAATACAATTAATTTGTTAGAAGAAACTAATGAAAGGTATAAAAATTAAAAAATTACATACAATGAAATAATAATTGATAAAGACAATTTAGTTTAACTTTCTTTTATAACTTTACACACAGGTCAAAAATTCTTGGAATAAATTTTTATGCAATAAATTTAATTTTAATACAATGTAAGTACATAGAGTCATTTATAAAAGCAATATTTTGAATGTATTAAAATTATAGATAAAATTTTACTCTTAGTAACTTGAAATTTCTGTAACAGCAAATAGGAAAATATCCAAATCATTTTTATAATAAAATGAAATAAATTTTTGTTTAAATTAATTAATAAAAAATTCAGTTTAGCAAAACATCTTTAAATTAAAAGTTTGTTTTACAAAAAAATTTCTTTTGAATTTCAGTAATATAAAATAAATAATATAGAATTGAATTAGCGACTTTAAAATATCTAATATTTAAAATATATTTGCATAGTAAAATGAATAATAAAAAAGTAGGATTATTTAAAGAAACAATAAAATACTTAACTAAAATTGGTAAAAAATGATAGTTTACAAAATTTAAATCTATTTTACAGAAAATGTAGAAATTTTATAATAAAAATATAATATTTTAAACAGAATTTAAAATTTAATCAAAAGATTTTGTGTTCAATTCTTTTTTTAATAATTCACATAACAAATAAATTTTTGACTAATATATGTTTTGAAACCTCTTCATCAAATGTAAATATTTTTGATTTTAATCAATTTACTTAACATTTTTATGAACAAGTTAACAAAAAACTTTAAAATTTTTTTTTAACTTGTTCATAAAAATATGAATCATGATATATAAATACTGGTAAAAAATAACTAGTTTTTATTGACAAACATCACAATTTGTTGCAAATTCAGATTAACTCAGAAATAAATTAGTTTATATTTATTTTAGTGACAAAATCTTATGAAACACAAATATTTCTTTGTATTGAAACAGTAATAGTACAATATGTAACTTTCTTTCCTGATGAGTAAGTTAAGTTAGTTATGCAGTTTCAGAGTTAATTTTAATATAAGTTGATTCCTTTTTATTTCAGAAATAAACTCGTGCAATTCAAAGGTTGCTTTTTTATTCTAGAAACAAAGTTAATTAAAAATTGAAATTGGCAAAGATTAATGCAAAATACCTGCTGAAAGTGTCCCTTCTCAAAAAAATTTTTTAATAATTATTTTAAAAAAAGTAATAAAAGGAAAATTACTTTCAACATAAATTTAGTTCTTTCAATAGCAACAAAATAAGATAAGTATACAATTTGAAAAACATACTTTATGTTTGGTTTTATAATAAAGAAAAGAGTATGCCATGATTTTAGTATGTCTGATGGACAGATGAAGCAATTTTATTGACTGTCACTTAAAAGGATGAATGAATTATACAATATATTAAACACCAGAAGAAATGGATGTCAACAAATATGGAAAATACAATACAGATATCAAACACTCATTTATAATTATTGCCCACTTACCTATATATAATACCTCTGTTATGTAGAAAGAACAAACCTATTGCTATTTCTGCCGCATAAAACCTAAGGCAAAAACATTTGAAGGGATTATTAAATTTTTTCTATTTATCATGAAAAGTCTTGAATTCAAATGGTAAATCATCAAAATTGGTAAAATCCAAATTTATTAGTTTTTAATAAATAGCTTGATAAAATTAGTATATGTAGAAATGTTCCACTCTTAACAAGCTTATTTTTAATTGTAAATATTTTATAAGTATGGGAAAAACTATGAATGCAATGATATTGATTATAAAGGTAAACATATCCGCTAGTATTTTTGTGCCATAATTTCTTTGGAAAAAAAATTAAATTATGAAAATCATCCAAAGAATTAAAAAAAAGTTTGTCAAAAGAAATTTTTAGAAGTATATTCCTTTAATAAAGTAAAAAATTTTCAACAACAGTTATATGTATCTTTTTATTATCAAATATTTTGAATGAAGATTTGGTAAATAAAATTAAAATTTGATGAGCATAAAAGTAATTATTGTTTTACTTTTATTTATGCTTGAATTTTAAACATAAATAAAAGCACTTTAGATTGTTATATTTGAAAAAAATGAAAGTATTTATTGTTTATTTTAAAAATTTAAACCCTTACTTTTATTCATGCATTTTGAGAACCAAGTTTGAAACTAAAAAAATTTTGAAGAATTTTTCTTTTTTCACAGAAATAGAAACTAATGATTGTTACACTTATAAGAGAGTTTTAATCACTTATAATAAAACTTGTGACAGGAAAAGTAAAATCTTCATTTTTTTTTGTTACATAAAAGTGTAAAGACTACTCATAAATGAAAGTAAATTTTTAAAACATAAAATTTACTTTTTTCACTTTTAAAAAATAATTGAATTATTCCTGCTTTGTCTAATATAAAATCTTATTATTTCTTATTCTTTATTAAATAAAATTTATGATGATAAATATTGCTTTAATTTTTCATGATTCTTCTATGCTATCAAAGGAAATATTGAAAGTTATGAATGTTTTTAATTTTCATTAATTATAAGATATACTAAGAAAAAATAGAACCATATTCCATTTATCTTTTTAGAACAAAATTTGGTAATGTAGCCTTTATATTTCTACATGATAAAAACAATATATTTAATAAATAAATAGCATAAGAAGTTTGTTTCTTAACATACAATATAGTTATAGAGTAAAATACACATTAAAAACTTTATTGAAATCTGCATAATAAAATCAAAATATCAGAATCAAGACTCACGTGGCAACTGGTTCTTTGAATTTGGCACATTTTTGGATTTGAAACATCAGATCACCACCATTAATGTATTCCATAACAAAATATAATCTATCCTATAGATCAGATAAAGAAATTAACATCATGGAAAGAAAACTCAGCATAAATTATATATTCACTTTTAAAATTAATATGTATATATATAACATGATACTCTTTATACCATTATACCATTATCACACACAATTTAACCAATTGACAATAACATTCAAACACCAAAAATATATATAAAATCTAATAAGTCAAAATATTACAATTTTGTTCTAATATTTCCATAAATTGAAAAATTAAAAATTTTCCCTACTTTCAAGTCATATTATTATTTTTTATTTAGTTTCTTTAATAAAATAGTATCTCAAAAATAAACTACTAATACATTATAAAAAAATATTTTAAATATATAAACTTTGTGCATAATTCATTACAAGTCGCATAGTAAATTATAAAATTCTTCAATTGTTATAAAGGTTTATGTAATTTAAACAATTATTTTAACTATTCACATTAATATTTTACTTCTGTTCATTTGCAAAATATTTAAATTTGCAATATAAGATACATTTATAACATTATAACATTTATAACAATTTATATAGCGGAAATCATGTTCAGATAAAAATTAATTGTGCATTTTTTATATATTTTCACTTCTTTCACAAGGTAGATCATAATATTTTGCATGTAATTAAAAGTATGTAAAAGTTAATAATGTTATATTATAAAAAGGTATATGTAATATTTAAATCAAATTGCTTTGAAAATCTTTTTGAACATTTTAAAAGTGATAAATATTTGTTTAAGTATAGTGTATGTTATGGAAGTTAAGTATGCAAGTATAAAAAAAGTATAGTGAAAATTTAGGTAATAACTGGAGCACAATAACATAACATTACTTTTTAACATACAAGAGAGAAGAAAAAGATTTTTTACGAAATATAGTATTCTCTTAGTTTTTATAGCATTTTTACGTTATAATCAGAAAAATATACTTTTAATTGACTAGTAAATATGATTTAAAAAGAAATCACTAACACTTCAGTAAGTCATTTATTGCAAAAAATTCCTAATTAAGTACATAAAATTTTACCTTCTACAAGAAATTAAATATTTTTGCTACGTAAACTAAATTTAGCTATCAAGAACTGAAATACAAACTAATTTTAAAGGAATAATACATGTAATATAGACATTTCATATAAATGAAATAAGGTATTAAAAATTAATAAAAATCCTAATACAGTTGCCTGAAATGCTTGCAAAAATACTATACGAAAAGAAATCATTGGAAAAGAATTACACAAAAGAAGCTAACTGAAAGAAATTATCCAAATTCTTTAATTAAAGCGAGAAAATAACTGAAAAGAACTAAATATTTTAAAATTTTAGGATTAAAGGCAGTGTTTGTGAAGGAATTATAAAATTTAAAATAATAAAAAGAATAAACATATTATACAGTATGATTTGAAAAGAAAAATATGCCGTATTTGAGAATACATAAAATGTGCTTTATAAACACAACAAAATAATTTTTATAAATTGGAAGATATTGAATGCTTATGCACATACGAAGTACCATTACATTTTTGCAAATTTTAACAAAAAATCATAATAAAATATGATGTTAGAAAAATATTGCTATAGGTAGGGGATGTGTCCACGTTAATATGTGACATCCAAAGCTCTTTCACTGCTGTGGCATGGATATGGAGAGGAGGGTGCTAGCTCAGGTGTGATCTTGTCATTTGACAGAGGGTTCAAAATTATGAGGCACTTAGTTATGGGCGAGTATTCCAAACCCATTGGTACAGTCCGAGTCTTGCCTGTACTGCGACATATATGGTTATGGCTTGTTAATCACTCAGTTGTTTTTTTAGTCACAAGGATTAATTAGATTGGAACCTACATAGTAAAGTGGATTTTGAATCATTATTTATATACAAGTAAAATTGAGGTATGAATTAAACCTACAGACTATTGAACCAACAGCTACTGTAGTGTTAGAACAGGTCATCCATCTGCATATAGACAATAATACTCTTTAAAAAAGTAGAAAGAGGGTCTAACATGAAGGACACGGTAATAGACATTAATAGACACTTGAAGAAAATCTGATGCCTTGATTGTGCACATATGAAGTTCTAATAGGCTTTCCCTTTTGATGACCCCATGCAATAAAAAAATAGCTTCATCAGTCCTCAAGGCATTTAGCAATCATTGTGAGTCAGTCGTATTCCATTTGTGGAAATCTCCATATAGCTAAGACTTGTCTCTCATCATGTAACTCCCCAGAACTAATGAAGTACTCTACCTTGTTCATATTGTTTCATTTAATTAAAATTTCACATAATTAAAATTACAGAATATTATGTTTTTATAATTATCCTATATTTTTACATAACATTGTTTGTTTGTCGCTCAACGGTCATTTTTTGCACACGAGGGCTAATTAGACCGGGACTTACGGCTTAAAGTGGATTCCGAACCACTACAAACATCCATGCCCAAGGTGGGATTCTAACCTACGAACTGTTGAACCGAAGGCAAGAGCGCTAACCATTCGGCTGCCAGCTCGGCTTTACATAACAGTGATTCAAGTTTCAAATATATATATATATATATATATATATATATATATATATATATATATATATATATATATATATATATATTATTTGAAACTTGAATCAATGTTATGTAAAAATATAGTTGTAAAAATTAGTAAAAATAAAATACATACATACATACATATATAAACTAATAAGATGTCCTCAGTAGTGAATAAGAAAATAATTAAAATTATGTTTCTAAATTAACTAAAATTTTGAGAATAACTTGGAATAGGAAATACAAGTGATAACGATTTGGAATTATGAGTGTGCATTATAATAATTTAATTGTCAAATAAACACTACATTTGAAACATACCTAACACATAATTTCAATAATTCATGATAAAAAGTTAAACTCGCCTTTAAAGCAGTATATTGTTAAAAATATTTTAAATACAATTTAAATTAGAAATTGTATAAAATTCTCAGACATATTGAAAATAACAAAAATATTTGACATTTATCTTAGATATCATTTTACATTGAATGTTCAGAAAATGGTGCTGTGTTTTTTAAGGGTAAAAACATTTAAAGATCCAGTTTCATGTTAATATACTAAAAAATTAGAATAAAGAAATAAACATGCATTACTGTTGTCTGGAAACAGGAATGTAAGTGCACAAGGAATGGAGGTTTATTTGATAAAGCTAAAACTCTTTTCTCAATCATAGCACATTCAACATCATCATCTTGTATGATGACATCTTTCTTTAGAATTTTAATGGCATACAACTCGTCAGTTCCCTTCCTCTCCGCTAACATCACCTGAAATGAAATATACACACTTATTTCAGGAATACGGAGGAAAAAAATGTCATTTTAAGAAGGCAGAGCAGTTATCTATCAGTCACATTATTTTTAATAAAACCTTTGATCAATTTAAAATGACACTTGTGTAAAACAAAATTACAAATAAATTTTAAATATTAAAGTTACATTTACACTTCTTTGCTAATGTAATAGCTAGTTAACACTTAATATTAAATAAATATATATATATATATTGATTTGAAATCAGTGAAAAAATATATTTCAGAATGCCTCTTGGTGAAAATGGTGATTTTTTTGACACCGAACATGTTTGAAGAAACAAAATGACACCAAAAACACCATGCAATGATTTGTACAATTAAAAAAATTGCACTAATTTTACACAAACTTGTAAATATAGATAAGATTTACTTTATTTGAAAATGTAAAAACAAATGCTTATAACTATATTCAACATCCCCAATCAGTACCTAAATAGGCGAGAAATCAAAGGACACCAAGAAGTATAAGGCTAAGGTAGACAACATGGCTAAGGTAGACAATTATATGGCTAAGGTAGACAATTCCAATAGTTCATTGAAATGTTAATACATTTGACTTAAAATAAATAGGGAAAATTCTTAAGCAATTCAGTAAAAACAATTTCAATATCTTATATGAAATAAATACGGGAAACTTAATGATCCAAAAGGAGGAAGAAATTTATCATAATTTAGATAAACGAAAGATAATTCTTTGTGAAAAAATGTATTACTCAAAAATAAAAACTTACTATACAACTTCGAGTAAAAAGATGCTTGACTTAATGATCCAAAAATTTCATAAAAAATATTAGTATATTTATTTTAAAGTAAATATAGATAAGATATATTTATTTTTTTTAAAGTAAATAAAAACTTAAAATATAAAAATTACTAAAAAGAAATGACAAAATTTAACTACAGCTAGTTGAAATTACACATAGAATATGATAACTATATTAAAAATGAGATAAATAATTCATATAGATATATAAATGAAAATAAGAAAATTCTCATAAATTGCTTAGCAACAATGTTTTGAAGAAATCTAATAAATTTATAATTACTATCTGGTAAGCTAATAGTTGAATGCCTTTTAAATTCATTTATATTAAGAAATATTATACTAATTTTAATCATAATACTAACAATTATGAGAAATCGCTAATGAATTTTAGTTACATAGTAAAAAGCAATATAATAGTATAGCTTGTTTATAAAACTTTTTATTATAGATAAAAAAGGGGGAATGTCAGTTTTAACAAATTACTTTTCACACTTAAGTTTTAAACACAATCCATTTTGACTAAAAAATAATTTGCAAATTTGAGATTTTAATTGGGGATATTTAATATACTTCCAATTTCTGTGCATTTACTTTTATAACATTTTTCTTTTTAAAATAAATTTTTTTAATATTTACATATGACATACAATATACAGTTAAAAGACTATAAAATCAATACAAGTACTCAGCAACATAATTGCAGCTGAATAATCTGCTATTTTATTCTTGAAAATAGTCATATTCATTCAATGAAATATGCTTTTAAATTTAATTTGAAGTTAAGTTTCTCCATTTGTCACTATCTAGTTAAATAAGCAGCTTATCAACTTCTTGTTAAGCAGTCGTTTAAAAGGGTCCGCATGTTTTTCTCCCTTTCTGATGGCACCATGAATTCTTATCTTTTTCCCCCACCTTCTTCTTCTTCTTAAGGTTGGGTTTGTATGTCATTGGGCACCTCTGCTTTTATCAGCATTTTGTACCATTAACTCCAAACCCAATGTTTCCTAGTTCCAGTTGCTCGGGTCAACCACTTTATTAATAAAGTCTGATAACCCTTTAATGGAGCCTAGGTGTAACTCTCTAGTATGGATGATGCCTAAAGAAGTTAATCTAGGGAGGGCAAGAGCCTCGCATTCATAAATGATATGCTCTGCCGTTTCCTCTTGCGTTTGACATTTCCAGCAGATAGGGTCTTGCTGAAACAGTCCCATCTGGTCAGAAAGTCAGTCATGCTAGGTATAGCTTCCTGGCTTTCACCAGAAGATGGTTTGGAGGTCATTTCTACCTCAAGTAAAAGATTCATTACTGCCCCTTTACAAGAATGCCTCTGAGTTCCCTTGTCTTTTTCAGCAAGGTCTACTTCAGAGGCATCACCGGCAAATGCAGAAAGATTTGTTATTTCTTGTGTCTTTTCAGCCACAAGATAACAATTAATAAGCTCAGGTAATATAAGTCCACCCAGCATTGCCTGAGATACTGGGCAAGGCAAATTACTCTAGAAGCTCGCCAGGTAACTAGAGGCTCCGTTAAGACACCAATACCGCGGTGCCAATTAGCCCTAGGCACGGATCGCATAACACCAGGGTTTACGGGAGCTGGTTCGTGGCCTCTTATTCTATATTCAAGGCTATCCTGTCATTCCTACAGGACGTTCGGCGATCCACCACCTGCCGACGCGCCTGGTGGCTAGCTCAAGCCCCAGAGGGGTACGCATACCCCCTGGTTCCAGGAATTCCCCCACCTTAATAACAGCTTTCAGCTTTTGTAATATTAAACAACTGTTTTTCCTCATACTGTTTGTAAAGCAAGATATCTATATTTAATTCATTTGGAAATTTCTCACTTGTATTTATTTTCTACTATTTTATTGATAGATTTTATTTTTATTATGTTAGCACATACATTAATGTAAATATTCTATTATATACTCAGTATATTCTATTATATACTCAGTATAAAGATCTAGTTTTGTGACTTTTCAAGAGAAGCTCCCTCCACTATATTGTTTACCTCTTCATATAGGATTACAAAATGATTAAAAATAAAATTAAGTTTCAAGCTATCTCTTACTCAACTTTATTAGTTCTTGGAATTTGTTTTCTCAAGTACAGAAGTAACCCTCCCCAATTATATCTTACTACTGTGAAATAATTAACATGCAATCAGTTATCACATCATCCGCGCGATAACAACAAACTTTCAGCATTACTTTATTAATCTATTTCGTTTGTGTTGTTGTCACTTATGACACTTGGGCAA
The DNA here is from genome assembly GCA_037975125.1 of Latrodectus hesperus. Lineage (NCBI taxonomy): Eukaryota > Metazoa > Arthropoda > Arachnida > Araneae > Theridiidae > Latrodectus > Latrodectus hesperus. Next base: position 5,059,711 of record JAJQOW010000015.1, on the reverse strand, counting down.
GCCAAGCTCGCTATGCCGTTGGTTATGCAAATTTAAGCAGTAGTACGTCTTTCGTTTAACTAGAGCAGCACGAAGGTGAAAGCACGACTTTGCCCTAACACTCATCCGATAGATGGCGCCACTAGAGAATCCACTTCTTTAATTTTAGCATTGATCTGTAGAGGGAGGGAATTTTCTCCAGATCATTATACCCATGGTAACTGCTCACTTGTTGAGCAACATTACTTTCGATTCCATAGATTTAACAAGCACATATATCGCACACACTCGGTGGATCTTTGGCGGCATTGGGAATCGAAGCCCGCCCTTCCGGATAGAAGGCCGATGCACTAACCACTAGGCTACACAGTTTTTCTAGTAATGAGAACGACCACTTGTGCCTACCAAATCACCACTGTTTATTAACATAATAATCACATAAAAATGCAAATCAGTACAAATTATTGATGAAATAAAGAATATCGAAGAATTGCATTACAAAGAAAGAATTTGATGAATAAAATTAAAATTATAAGAAATAAAAAAAAGATACCTTTCCAAAACTACCTTTACCGAGAACCATTAAAAAGTTAAAATCAGATGCTTTAATGACATCTTTGGAGCAAACATTTTGAGGAATACTTTCGTTTTCGTAGGATGGCCTTTGGCTGAGACTGAGTCGACACTGTAAGAGAAGATGTATAAACAGAAATAAATATGAAGTAAAGGGAACACTAATATAATGTGGCAAATTTATAGAAATTCATTATAAGACATAATCACTGATTTTAAACATATTTGCAAGCGACAAAATGGCACAGATGCAGTATAATTCAGGATGCCAAATTCTAAGTTTGGTGATTTTTTGGCGGATTTTCTTATGTATTTTGCAGCCTGTGGTTTTATTATGTCATAGATATGGAGACCTATAAAAATATGCAGAAAATTCTGTTTTAACAGCCCTAGTATTTATGTCATCGCACATGTCATAATGCGTCATCTTGGCAAAATTTCTTCATCGCCCCCCCCCAAAAAAATCAAAATTTGGAATCTTGGACTATACGGCATTTGTGCAGACAAAATTATTTGTAGTGTCCATTTGCTTCCCTTTCTTTTGTTATTTGAAACATAAATTTATTAATATTCCTCTTATTAAAAATAATTAAAATAAATTTAATTATAGGTTTCTTTAATTAATAACTTACACGTGGTGAAATTTTTTTGATCCAATCCATTTTAAAATACCTTTTTTAAGATGTCTATCCAAGTATTCAAATTTTGTAGAACAGGAAATCTTGTTAAAAAATAACATTTTTTAAGTAGGAAATTTTCTTTGAAATCCAAATTCAGATATCTCTAAATCAGACTTATACAAAATCCGAAATTTATTTAAAAATTTTGCTTTCTTATCATTCAAAAAAGTTAAGTTTTATTGAAAACAAAATCTTAATATTTGAAAATGAAATTTTATTTATACTCTTATAATAGTTGAAAGATATAAATGAGATTTCAAGCAACTAGTTTTGCTTTAGTTAGACAGATCTTGGTTATTTTGCTTAGACCCATTTTTCAAATGACCCGTTCATTTGTTGGTATCAATTCCAATCTTTCAATGAGATTATTGGTGTTATGTTTGGGGTTTTTTTTTAAGCACAATGAAAATAATTAAATCCCAGATGTACATTAGAGTACGTGCGTTTAAAATGCTCCCCCAGAAGAGCATTTTAAAGCTTCCATTTATCAGAATTAGTTAAAAGTAACACTCAGAAAATATGCCATGATTTATCTTGATAAGATTGGCTGATCACGAAGAAAAATATAGTTTAAATAATTTTAAATAAACTAAATAGCAGATTTGAAGCATGGAATTGCGGTCAATTATTTTGAATCAACTTTATTTTCACAATTGCTGGAAGAAGAAAACCTTAAAAAAACCCATAAAAGCAAATAGTCACGTTGTTATTTATGATATTTGGACAAGCCAAGCTCGCTATCCGACGGCTATGCGAAATTAAGTCAGAAAGATGCGTCTTTCGCTTAACCAGAGCTCCACAAAGGTGAAAGTACGTCCTTGCTCAAAGTATCCTCAGATAGATGGCCCCACTAGAGGAATATTACACCTATGGTAACTGCTCAACGACTCCACAGGACTTTCGATTCCACAGACTTAATGACCACATATATTGCATGTATTCGGGGGGGGGCAATAGCGGCAATGGGAATCGAACCCAGCCCCTCCGGAAGGAAGACCTGTGCCTTAACCTCTAGGCTACCGCATTCCCTAGTTGATAGTTATGTATAAAATAATTGCTTTAATCGAATTGAATGATAATTGTCCAACAACTTTTATATTACATTCCAAATTATTTTTATTAAAGGACTGGGAAATAAACAGTTAATCATCAAAGTTAAAGGACGATAAAAACAAATCAATATAACTATTTCGAAGTTTGTAAAAAAAAAATACTTGCTGATTGCTAGGATGATTAGAATTTTAATCCGCACTGTCACAAAACATAATTTAAACGCTTTTAAATTCACCTTGAATACATTCTTCAAAGTCACCTCTATTTGTAATTTGTTACCCTAACAGGTTGCATTGTAATGAATGATCTATCATAGCAACACGTGAATTAGACCGCGGTTACAGTAAGTCGACCGAGACTGGTTTATCATTTCCAACTATGATTGCTTACCTTTGTTTCATCCACCATGACAACCATGAAAATTTAAAATCGATGTTTTAATTATAGTCGATATTCATAGGAATGCCACGGGGAGTCTCGACAAAATATTAGCACAGGGAAACTTGTAAATTTATGCTTACATAGAGCAAAAAAATATCACTTTTACTTCAGTTTCTTCAATGTATTTAAATAATACAAAATTTATGTAAAGAAGGAAAATACATTTATCAAACTTTTGGATCAATACTTAAAATTTTTCGTGAAATCCAAATAACTTCAGACCTTGTTCAATAGAATTTTGCTTAACGCAATAGCAACAGAATTTGATCAAAACTTCATAAAGATGGTATATTTTTATTCTGTATTCATAAAAGGAAATAATTTTTTTCTGACAGTGAATTATTTTAACTGTTGCTAATTGTTTACTGATTTTATACCTTCCTTTTCTATTAAGTTCGTGATCATAATTAATTTATTTTCAGAAATATAGAGGCATGTGTGTTATTAATGTTTTCTAAGAATCTAGCGGTTTTTTTTAAAAAAACTATCCGGATTATTGTTTTGATTTTCATGAAGAAAAAAAATTAAAATATTTCTTCAGCTTGCATATTAAGGATTTTATGCGTTGGAAATGTATTTAGGGCTGTTTAAAAAAGATGTGTTTAGTACTATGGTGGATTAAGAGCTATTTAATCACAACTACGTTAGGAATCCTTAATATTTAACTATCAACCATTAGCACTAACCAAAATTTAGCTAATAGTAGATAATCGATTAAGGAACTTAAATGCGCTAATTAATGTATCATTAGCGTTAATTTTAATTTAACGAAACGTATTGTTTTGATGAATTGTATTATTTGTTCAAATTGTATTACTACTATCACACCTGTATATAATATCTTTCAGAACTCAGAATACTTTTTCTAACAAATTATATTCTCTATTACTTATAATAATTTAATTTTTCCATTATCTAATTCCGCGTTTTCATAACAAGAGCATTTTTTAGAAATGAGGATACACGCGGAAACAAGAGCTGAGACAACAACGGATATTGCAATCGAGGTAAAATGATTTAAAGATTCAAAAAATATGGCATTGAAAATACCTTCATTTTATTTTGCAGTTCAGCTATAGCTGCTCCCTCTGGCGGCACAGGAACATTGTAAAATTCTCCCTCCTCAGCGGTGAGCAGCTTGAACCATCCTTCCACAGGGTTTTTCATGATTTCCGATATTCCAAAAGATAGTGAGCCCATGAAGTCATTCCTCGAGGTCCTGTCCCAGTCCCACACCTCCACCAGCAGTCGCCTGTCCTTGTCTTCCGCTTTCAGATCTCTGTGTTCACAGGAAAAAGGATAGTTTTTAAAAAAAAATCATAGTTTCATATATTAAACTATTATATTCCGTTATAAAAAACATACTCTTGTGTGTTATCTGAACGGGATTCAGTTATTGCCGAATCCTTATTATTTGGGTGTACAATTCAAAGAATAAAAATGGTTGAAAGGCAGAAAAATCCAAGGAATCCAATTTTTCACTCTTTTTAGTCCCTGCGTTACATACATACATAGATAGTAGTGCAGATCAGCCCCGGACTGTACCTTAAGGTTAATGAGTTTGGAATACTCCCCCATCACCAAGTGCCTCGTCATTTTGAGCCACGTTCAAGTGACGAGGTCACACCTGAGCTGGCACCCTTCTCTCCACACCAGCTGAAGGATTCTGGACGTCACATATTAACGTGGATACGTCCCCAACCCACGGAGTCCCCAAAATAGAAGCCCGGTGGCTTAGTGGTAGCGTTTCACGCTCCCAAGGCACAGGTCTGAGGTTCGATCCTCGAACTGGGCAAACTCGAATCAGCCTTTCACCCCTTCAGTGGGTTGATAAACTGAGCACACTGGGGGCTTCGCATTAGGGGGACCACCTAGTCCCTGGGGTATGAAGCGGGACATGCTTCATACCCCAGGGTCTCTCGGTCAAGAGAACAGAGATGGGCACAGTAGGCCTCGTCCCACATGGACTGTCGTGCCAAAGAGTTTAGTTTTTTAGTTTCAGTCCTCGCGATAAATCACCAAAACGATCACCAATCAAAGTAACCGACGAAGGTTGTAAGAGAGGAACAAAACTTATTTAATTAAGTATTTTCTCCCGCATTCTATTATTATTATTCTGTTGGCGGTAAATCGCCACACACACATACAGAATGGAAACCGTCACCATAAAAATAACCGACGGAGAATGAAGTGAGGTACTGATCTCTTTTCATTAAATACTGCTGCTGTTCACACACATTGAAAAAAAACTTGGAGATTCGAAAAGAGACTAAATAAAAACAAAGATACCGGCTAGCCAGCGTTTCGAATCTTGTCTTGCTGAGTTCAAGTGGCAGAAACACTTTGAAAAATGCAACGTTCTTGATATTCTAATAAAGAATATCGAAAAATTGTAATGACCCTAACTTTTATGGCAAAACGAAATCTATTCCAATTGTCAGCGATGATCTTGGCGCCGTTTCGTGGGTATCGTCAAAAAAACCAAACTTTCTAATTAAACAATAAGAAATGTGCAAAGCAATTAACGAGGAGATATAAAACTATAGATATCATTTAATATATCTGAAGAAAATTACCGTTTTAGGATGCAACTTCAACAAAATTCAATTCAATGAGATTTAAATGGTTACGAATTGCACCGCGCCTATATTCAGTTGACCATATCACGCAGACAAATACAGTAATCCTTTATAACACGATACGCATATAAAGCGTTTTCATGTCTCTCGTATAAGGCGTAATCCCCCCTATATAACGCATTTATTTCTCACGTTATATTTCTGCATTGCGAAATTTATAATGATTTGTTCAGTTCGCAATCCATTTCGTGTGCATTTGCACATTGTGTCAAGTGTGTTCTTATAAAATTAAATAAAATAATATATTATTGACCTTTGAATACTTTGTTGAAAAAAGATATCGAGGGAACGTTATTTTAGATAACTCCTACAACGAATAAACATGTAATAAAACTGTTTTTGGAGTTATTTGATTTATTCGAAACTAATTGTTTTTTAGTTACATTTGTATAAGTTTTTTTATTTAAAATGTTTTTAATTTCATTTTAATAAAACGCACACATTTCGTTTATGTTTCGTTAAACATAGTGTTTGCGTAATATTCGATTAAACCCCGTTTAACGGGAATGGTTAAACGTGAATAATTTGTACTTAACGCGTTACTCGAGGTCATGAAAACGCGTTTTCCTATAACGCAGAACCATAATGCCGTGTTATAAGTGAAATTACTGTAACTTACAATTTATGTATGGCAACTAGTATCTGAACAAATGAAATCATAATTGCGTTGAACTAGGAAATTTTTCAATCCAGCTTTTTTAATTCTATACTGTTACGCCCTTTGAATTGGAATTGAAGGAGATGAATATTTCGTGGTTTTTCCCACATTTTCTTTCAAAGCGAAGTTTTCCTTGTGCTTGGGAAGTCCTAGGCATGAGGCCAATCCCAAATTTTCATTTTCATCATATGTAACTTCCAGTGAAATTAGCAATGAAAACATTATTTTGTTAAAAAAAAGGTTACTTCAAATAAACATTTTGGCGATTTTAAAGAAATATATGGTGACTATAAAAAACTAGGAAATTTAGTCAATATCGATAAAAATAGCAAATATAATTCGATGTAACAAATAAAATATAATTCAATATATAATTAATAAAATATAATTCGATAGCAGAAAAAAATGCCGGAAGAAATAAGATAAATTATCAGAAAATATTAAGGGAAAGGAATTGTGAATAACGATGTATTCTCTAAACTGTTCACAGTATTTCAAACCTCAAAAAGGCATCATTAGTTGTTATGTTGACAAGGTATGAAAATGACCAAATATTATTATTCAAAACTAAATTACAGAAATGACACACATACAAAATCAGCTTAAAAGATAAAATTGTGAAAATATAGTTTTAAAAAAGGAGAATATAATTTTCATGTCTTTGGAAAAAATATAAAATTTTCTGACCCTGCATCTAGAAAGAGAGAGGCTTCAAACGAGAAAGAATAATTAATAACATATATTTTGACAAAATTATATAAGATATATATTTCAGATGCTAACAATTTTTAAAATTTAATAATTAAAATAATTCATACAGCAACACAAAAATTACTTAAAATTAGAAGTTATATTTAATTAAATTTCAAAGTTGTGTTCAATTTAAATAGATTTAAATTCGGATTTTTGACATGAAATTCTTTTTATAAGCAAATTTCAATAAAATATAAACAATATTAAGCTCTTACAACAGCTTAGTATTAAGCTTTATTATTTTTTTCATTTTGTTTAGTAGAATAGTTAATACATTCAGTATATTCTGAAATGACATTAAAAATGCAACACCTAGAAGGAGTTGTCAGAAAGTGACGAAACTCGACAAACCGAGAGAGACAGCAACGAACAAGTACTTCGAAACGATATGCATAACACCAAGCGAGAACAAGGTCAGGTCAGTAGGTGGCACACCGCTATGGACGGCGATACACGAAGCAACACGTCCAGCGACAGAGTCAACGAGAGTATGGATGGCGTCCTGAGCTCTCCATTCCCTGTCAACCATTTGCTAAAGTCTTAAGGACGCAGTGGCAAGGTCTGCAAATGGCGTCCCAAATTGTTCGATTGGTGAGAGATCTGGAGAGCACGGTGGCCAGGGAAGCAGCTATACACCTTGTAGGGTATATTAGCTGATGCGAGGAATGTGCACTCGGGCGTTATCCTGCTGATAATGGGCATTGGGCACTCCCTGAAGATAGAGAAGTGTCACAATCCGGAGCAAATCATCTACGTAACGTTGGACTATCATGTGCCGTGAATACGAACTAGAGGTGACTTGGAATCCTACGCAGTGGTGTCCCAAACCATGATGCCACGTTGTCGCGTTGTGGGGTGTTCCACAATTGCTGCAGAATTGGACCTGTAGACGCCATACTCGTACGCGATGACTATCACTGAAGAAACCGAAGCGTGACTCATCTGAGAAGACGATCCTGTGCCACTCCGTTGTGCCGATCACTCTAATCCGGCAACGTTCTAGACGTTGGTATTTATGCTGTGGGGTCAATGGCAGTCTTCTTAACGGATGCCATGAGTGCAGACCACTAGTAATTAATCCACGGCAAATAACTCTGTTCGATGTTAGAGCACCCCCAGGATGTCTTGCACATTCTGTAGAATTTCCGTAGATGAGCTGTGCGGGGCCAACACCAGCTCTCGTGGGACGCGTCGATTCACGCATGCTGACGTCACTCTGGCTGTACCGGCACCTCGCAAACGTTCCGCAGTTCCTTTTTCCAACCTTCTTCGCCACAGCCGGTGCATTGTAAACGCATCCAGGAGTCTGTCAACTGTGATTTGCGTAAGGACCAACCTGCCCTTCTCAGTCCGATCACCATGCCCCTCGTAAACTCGTCTGTCTGCTGGAACTGACTCCGTCGACGATGGCCTGCCAGTCTCTGCAATTACAGGCGTCCTTTGCGACAAGAACAAACTTTCAACGATTATTTTCCAAGCAGCAATAACGGCGTGAATATTGCCAACTCTGCCATTTCCTCACCTTATATCTTATCCTAAGTGCGCTGGAGAGCTGCGCATTTCACATCACTTGCATAACTCAGTAAAATGCGTTGTAATTTGCATAATTTAGTGGTCACTTCTTGGTGTTGTTACATTTTTAATGTCGGGCAGTGTATATGCATGTAGCTAATGCACTCCTTATCATTTTTCGTTAAACTTAATTTAATCAATAGATAAAATTAAGTTTAACGAAAAATGATAAAGCGAAAGTAATTGATGCTACGTCCGCATTTAAATTTATGTAATTCAGTATAATTGGCACGAAACAGACAAGTTTGCTTTTTCTAGTAAAGGAATATGGTTATTTTAAAAAATAAATAATTATGAAACTTCGCTTTGCTTTCTTTGTCGCTCAACGGTCATTTTTTGCACACGAGGGCTAATTAGACCGGGACCTACGGTTTAAAGTGGATTCCGAACCACTAACCAACATCCATGCCCAAGGTGGGATTCGAACCCACAAACTGTTGAACCGAAGGCAAGAGCGCTAACCATTCGGCTGGAAACTTCGCCAAATGAGTGATTTACAAATAAAAAAAGTAGTCATAGGCGACTTTTTTTTGCCAAAATTTAGTCAGTAACTGTAATATCGAACAAAAAAGGATATTTATCGGGAATAAAATAGTAAGTTTTTATTTAAAATTTGCTTTGGGGCAGATAATTCTATATATATTCGTTGAAGATAATTTAAAAACGCGCATGAATTGAATAAGAGTCACAAGTCTTTACTGTCAGACATTTTAATTCCAGGATGCAGTTTGAAGAATACAGTGATGAGTTTGTAAATGTATAGCGTAACGAAATCGAGAGCGAATGCTCGCGTGCCCATTACAACGTCATTACTCACACCAATACCACGAATCGGAAGATTTTAGAATTTGCAGCGTCCTCTGGTGCTCTACTTCTGAACTATGTTTGATGCATAAAAAGTTAGCTCCTTTTTTCATTAGTAGTTTCATCATGACAAATGCTTTCAGGATGATAGCAAGAATTAAAAGAAAATGTGAAGGAAAAGAAAATCTTTTCTTACGGTTTTCCAAGCAGAGATTGAAAAACGAAACTACTTACAAAGATATCGTTTCCAACCACTGAGGATTAAGGCAAGCTTTGATCGTCCTTGTCTTCTTTTTCTGGGAATTACGATTTTCTGGGATGAGCTTCAGTTTGACGTAAGGGTCTGAAAGTCCATTCGGGTCCATAGGAATGAGATTTTTTGCTTGTCGCACTAGAAAAAAAAGCCAACAATAATGCCATTAATCATTAATTTACTATTTATGAAGTTATTTTGCCAAAGAAAACAAAATTGAAATGGAAAAACGTATTAAAAGAATTGAGATTGATTTTTATTTGCAATAAATTTTTCATTACAAGCAAAATTATTGCTAAATTGAATACAAGTGAGTATCTTCAATTAAAATACTGTTGGCTCAGATTCGGATAGAATTAATGGAAGAAATAGCTATAGTTCTAACCCAATAATTTGACAACCAGAAAATTTGAAATTTCAATATATATATATTGTACCGAGCTTCACGGGTTCGTGTTGATTGAGAGTTGAATAAAGCAACCACTTAATGAACTCAAGACTTTTATTCGTAAAAATCTCACTTGATTAACGAAATTCCCGCTGTAACAATCACAATTATACAGCTACAATTCGTCAGATATAATAAGAAACAGCTTCTAGTCACAGGTCTCAAATACCTCAGACAGAGAACAACTAACAGACACAACTAATCGTCTTCACTCACTGACTGTCTTCACAAAAACTATACTCTCTACTACTCTTCCATGTCGGGCTGCGGTATTTATACCTGACTTGGCGGAGAAATCTACCAATTTCGCCAAGGCTCTGGAAGCTTCTAGGCTATCTCGGAAAATATTGGTCCTAGAGCTTAGGTGATGGATGTTTCCAGAAGTATCGATTTCTCGCCAAATCGCCAAGAATCTCGCCAACTGTCGCCAAATCATTAAGAAATCCGCTTTTAAACTACAACACATGTAAATACCGCAATTTTCGCCCAAAATGTGAGAATTTCTGACCTGTCTGAGATATTTTAAGACAAATATAATCATTATTTATAAATTTGTAACAATATATATATATATATATATATATATATATATATATATATATATATATATATATATATATATATATATATATATATATATATATATATATTTGCATTATAAATAAATTTCATGTTTAAAAAATTTTAATTCGGAGTCTGAAAAGTGAAGTAAAAAAGTGTAGCAAATGTGAAATAAATAGAAAGATATAAAATGTGGTCCAATACATTATGCACACAACAAAAATGATGTGTTACATTTCTCCTATGTTTTATTTTAAAGCAAAAACAATACAGATTGCATAATTGTCTTCAAAACACTTAATAAAGAAATTAAAGTCTTGAACAAACCTTCGCAAACGAGTTTGTCCTTAACTGCTTCCACTCTGAGTTCGATTCTGCCTCTTCTCTCAGTGTGATCACATCCGCATAGGTTAGGCACGCTCACTTGACATTTCTTGTGGACATTCATATCACATGCTGCGTGAGAAAGAAATGGTTCTTTGATGAGTAATCTGGCAATATGGAATTCATGCTCACAAATATTAATGAATTTATGAATGAAAATTCATGAAAACAATCGAAACAGGAACTCATTTCATGTAATTCCATAAGCAGGACATTTGATTTCTATTTTGTATTAATATTTTTAATCTTTAGGTATTTTGAGACTGTTTTAAAGTAACCATTTTTGAGATTTCTATAATTTTACTAAATATTTTCCCCTTAATTATATAAAACAGATGAATTTTTATGATTCTTGGAAAAATAAATAATAATCTAAATAAATATAACCATAATAGCTTCATTTATTTTACAAATTCCGAATATTAGTGCCTAATTCACGGGCTCTCCAACGCTTCTTAACAATGAATGTCCTCATACTGAGGAATTACAGCAAAATTAATTAAAAGTTAAATAAAAAATTTTAATTGGTTGCTTAGAATCGCACAAAACACAGCTTTCGGAATCAACCACTAATTCTATTGAGATGGTTCTGTAAGCAGTGATGTCCAGTCTGTCCTCTAAACAGAGCCAAAGCAGTCTTTTTTAGAGAACTGGGAACGGTTCTCTTTTTCCCAGGAACATTCCCTCTCTTATTCCTTGAGCGTTGAATCATACCCTGATTGATGTTTTTTTTAAAATTTATTCATAAATGAATTTGAGACCATCATCAAAAAGATAAAGGAGAGCAGTTATTTTATCACTTCATTACTGAAATAAATTAAAACATTAAAAAAAATTATAATAAGAGTTTTTGTGTGATGCAATGAAATGTAATATTCATTCCATCTCTCACTCTCTACCACACACATACATAACAGTTATAATTTGAATACAGAATATATTTAGTTATAATTTGAATCAATTTTTTGTTAGGGCAGAAAATTTTTATAATGAACAAGAAATTTGAATATATATAGATTGGAAAAGACAGAAATTATAGTTTATATTGTAATTAAAATAAAGTGTTTCTTTAACTGAACGCTAGTAGGTTAGTGGTAGCGTTTGACGCTCCCAAGCTACAGGTCCGAGGTTCGATTCTCGGGCTGGGCAAGGTTGACTCAGCCTTTCATCCGTTTAGTAGGTCGATAAAACTGAGTACCAAGCATACATAGGAACTAAACACTGGAGATTCGCGTTAGCCTGACCACCTAGTCGGGGCACATGCTTCGCACTCCAGGGGCTCTCGACCAGGAAAACAGAGATGGGCACTGTAGGCCTCGGCCTACATGGGCTGTCATGCCACAGAGTTTAGTTCTAGTTTCTTTAATTAAAGAAAACTTTTAATGCACACCCCAAAAATATTGAAATGCTGGAAAATAAAAAAAGAATGCTATTTTTATATCTATGTTTACTAATTTATTGAATATGAAAATTATCTTATGATGTATTTGCTTTGCAGTGTGGAAAAATTTTACAATTAAATAACTGTACAACTTTATTAAATCTTAACTAAATAATTAAAAAGAATGAAATCCAATACAGTTAAAGAATAATAAAATTAAATACTAATAAACTAATGTTTAATTAGTTTAAAATTAAACGTAAAACATTAAAAAATCTGTTGCTATAAAATACAAATGTGTCAATATGGTCTACAACATCAAAGACTGAAGCGTCAAACAATATGGTTTAGTTGTATAGTTTGTCGCTCAATATTTACTATTGTACTCTATGATTTATTATACTGAGGTTATATAATTGTTTCACAAAGTGGATTCCAAACCACTACAAATATTCAAATCCGAGGTAAGAATCGAATCTGAGAACTGTTGAACGGAAGGCTGATAATCATTCGGGTACCAGATCAGATACCTGATAGTCTAGTTGGTACCTTGAGGAATTGTTGCTTGAAATGTGTTCATATAAACCGGATAATCGAATTCGCTTGATCTTTCGAAATGGTTGCTCTAGCCTGCCAAATCTTGCCATTGTTGAACAACATACAGCGTTCTGCTTCCTGAAATGCATTCTGGGACATTTTATTAAGATGTAACTACATTTACTTCTTTGGCAAAAATGACAGTTTTATCTGGTATATTTTCGAACATATATTAGATGGTCGACGACAAGGTTAATTGTATCCGTTGTAACAGACGTGAGGTAAAACGATGCAACAGGTGGTTACATATTGCAGAGATTGTTAACGGAGAATGCAACCGAAATATCTAGAAAAAAAAAAAAAAACAAGAACATATTCTTGAAATGGATAAATGCAAATAAAAAAAAGCTCAGAGCGTACAATAATATATAATTTTACTTAATTTTTTTTAAAAATTTATTCTAACTAAACTAAATTTATTTACTAAAATTCTTTTATTTTAAATTGAATTTAAACTAAAATTCTTTATTTTTTCCGACCATTTTGAATAAAGGTTCTTTGTTCAAACCTAGATCAAATTCCTATAAAACCAAAATCTAGAAGGATTTGTCACCATTACTGATCACTTTTGGGCTCTAAGCATTTTAGCACAGTCCCAATTCATTACAAGAATATCACCGAAAGTTAAACTCGCTTTGCCAGTGCAAAAGATATGCAAGTAAGCTTTGGATCACCAATTCAATATGCGTTGTTTAAACTAAAATTCTTTATTTTTTCCGACCATTTTGAATAAAGGTTCTTTGTTCAAACCTAGATCAAATTCCTATAAAACCAAAATCTAGAAGGATTTGTCACCATTACTGATCACTTTTGGGCTCTAAGCATTTTAGCACAGTCCCAATTCATTACAAGAATATCACCGAAAATTAAACTCGCTTTGCCAATACAAAAGATATGCAAGTAAGCTTTGGATCACCAATTCAATATGCGTTGTTTAAACTAAAATTCTTTATTTTTTCCGACCATTTTGAATAAAGGTTCTTTGTTCAAACCTAGATCAAATTCCTATAAAACCAAAATCTAGAAGGATTTGTCACCATTACTGATCACTTTTGGGCTCTAAACATTTTAGCACAGTCCCAATTCATTACAAGAATATCACCGAAAAATAAACTCGCTTTGCCAATACAAAAGATATGCAAGTAAGCTTTGGATCACCAATTCAATATGCGTTGTTCAAGCTAACTGTGACAGCATGTTGGAAATTATTTTCTGCAAATCACTATTTTCTATTGCTTATAGTACTGCAGAAGAATGTATTCATTTAAAGGTATGCCCAATCGTCTAGCTAAACTTCCATTCGAAACTTAGAATAAAGGTTAAAATAAATCCATTTAATGGAAAAATACCCCAAAATCGATTGCTTTCCCCGGTTTAGAGATAATCGAATCTATTGGTGTAATGAGCTGTATTTAAGGACATTTAAACTTTCTACTCGTTACCTCAACTGATAGGGCCCAAATCTTTCAATTTCATCGATCTTTTTTTCTCTCCCGTTTCTTTCCCTTCTGTAACTCTATTTTATATTCTTCATTCATTCAACACATTTTATATTCTTCATTCACTATAATTTCATTCTTCTTCATTCATTATACTTCATTCATTTCATTAAAAATTCTACCTTCTTGTACTTCAGAAGATAATGACACGCTATCATTTGAGACATTCGGCACGTATATTCTTTTTCGAATAGCATGAGCCATCCCCGCACCCACTTTTGAAACGATAAGGACCGTGGGATCACCGATTCTTATTTCAGTTATATCAGAGTCATGTTGTCAGAAATGGAAATTACGTGCTTTATTCCTAGCATGTTTGCAAGTACAAATATCTAATTTTGTTTGATAATCCATAGCTACTTCTGGTACATAGATCCTTTTAGCAAAACAAGGAGGGTCCGTGGTAGCTTAGTGATTAGGGCATCGGCCTTCCGTCCAGAAGGGCTGGGTTCGATTCCCAATGAAGCCAAAATCTCACCGCGTGTATGCGATATACGTGCTCGTTAAATCTGTGGAATCGAAAGTCGTTGGGCAGTTACCCTGATCCTGTCCTGGAGAAAATTTCCTCCTTTTCCAGATCAAAGTCAAAATTGAATGAGTGAATCCTCTGGTGCTGCCATCTATCGGAGGATTCTTAGAGCAGACGTACTTTCACTTTCGTGGAGCTCTGGTTAAAAGAAAAACGCACCCTTCTGACTTAATTTCGCATAGCCGTCGGTAACGAGCTTGGCTTTCCAAGTCTCATAATTTCTCTACAGCAATTTAACAACAACAACATAATTTCACTGAAATGGATTTTTCTAGAAATAACAATTCTCTAGTCATTTGAGTTTTGAAAAAAAATTCCTGGACCGAAGATAAACATTGAATCCGAATCCAAAATTGTATGTTAGATTTTTTGAGCTCGTTTTGAATTCTGCTTTTTGGATTGAAAAATATATTTGATCATATTAAGATACTTTTAAGCGACGATGGTTCTCATATCCTTCAAATCTTGAAAATGATTCTGGATTTCAAGATTCAACCCCAAAATCAAAAGCAGTTCGTCTTTTTCTGTCTAGTAAAAATGTTTTTGAAAAATTTAAAATTAATAAATTCCCATGAATAAAACTAAATAGTGTAAATTAATTGCATTTGACATTGAATTATAATTAGCACAACAGTGCAATAATTTCTTTGTAACTTATATTAATATTGTGTCGTAAAGTAGCAGCCATGAAATACTAATTTTGTGCAATATTGTTGTTGTGCTTTATTATGACAAAATAAGTATCTGGTACAGTTGGTGTTCATTGGCCGCTCTCCAAACATTAGTCCTCCAACAGTTTATTGGTTCAATTCCTACCACAGTCATGAACTGGTTCAGAATGCCTTTTAAAAATAAGTCACGTGTAAAATTAACCCTCATATGCTAAATGGGATTGTAATGTGATCAATTAATTAACTTAAGTGTAAATTACTTTTTCACAATAGCAAATATTTAAAATGAGATGATCTAAAAGTCGTTGAAAAAAATTCCTTTATGTCGTATTTGCCATTTCCTAGTGATAAGCAATATTTCTTATAGAGCAGTGTTTCTCAACTGAATTTACTCCAAGGACCGGTAAAATATTTCGGCACGTTCGCGCGGACCTGTAATATTAATAATTTGACCCAATGCACAATTTTTCACAAAGATAAATCACTAGTAAACTATTATTATTGTAATGTAGGTACTGTATCGGTGGTCGGCCTATAAAAGCTGGATATTTCGCGGACCGGTACCGGTCCGTGGACCGGCGGTTAAGAAACACTGTTATAGAGGACGACCCCTCACTCACTTTCAGCCATTCTTGAACATCACGAGATGGAAGATGCGCCTCAACTTTTTGCAAGCAAGAATGTCGGGATACATGCTTGGTAATTTTCATGGTTTCCTCCCTTGTGAAACGTGAATATGGACCATTATCTATGAAGAGTCCAAACGCAGTGGATATATAACAATGCCTTATAACGATTTTCATCTGTTAAGCTATCCATTATGTGGTGGCGAAATTTATGAATATAATTAGCAAATGTTTATTTTATCTCTTAGTTCTATGTTTAATAAATAATTCTCCATTCACTGTTATAAAGAACTAAAAGGAACCCCCCTTACGACATTGTCGAAATTGGGGAAAGTACTCAAATTTCTGATGTATTCATTTCAAAGTACTTTGTAAGTTGATCTTTAAAGTATCGCATTATATATAACTGAAATTTAACATTGCTTTATATTCCCATATTTTATCTCTACACTGCGAGGCACTCAAATTGCAACACCAAGAAAGACAAGAGATATCACAACAAAATATATATTGTAGATAACATGTTGACCAAGTATCAAATGATTAAATTTACTGACTTCTGTGAAGTGTGGTTCCTACCGAAATCAGTTGCCAGACTAATCAGTAGTCACCGCTGCCACATGCCTCGGCACTGATTCAAAGAGACTTCGGGTGTATTCTTGGGATACAGCAGACCAAGCAGCTTCCTCACGTTGCCAAAGTTGATCTGGTGTGGTAGCTGGGGATGTAATCTGGGTCAATCGTTGAGCAACCATGGACCACATATTTTCTATCGGCGAAAGATCTGTAAAGTGAGCCGGCCAGGGAAGCAATTCAATCTGGTGGTTGACGAAGAACAACTGAACCATGCGTGCCAGGTATGGTCGCGCATTATCCCGTTGAAATATGGCTGCGCGCAAGCCCTGAAGGTAAGGAAGGACAACTGGCTCCAACACCTCCGAGATGTAGCGGCGACTGTTTAAAGTACCGGCATTGCGTATTAGAGGGGGCGAGAGTGATATCCAATACCGCTCCATACCATAATACCCGGTGGAGGACCAGTGTGGCTGTGCATAACGCAGTTGTTCAGCATCCTCTCTCCACGGAGTCTCCAGACTCGAATGCGACCCTCGTGGTGTTGCAGACAGAAGCGTGACTCGTCTCAGTAAAGACAATTTCATTCCATTCTGATGTCTCCATCCTTCTTTCATCGCACCATTGGCGGCGGAGACGTCTGTGATTCTGCGTCAAGGGTAGACGGAGCAAAGCACGCCTTGCGGTACTCGAATGGTAGGCGCAGACACTGGATGTCCTGTGCTATGGTTCCTGATGTGGCTGAGCGATCCGTCACTGCCCATGCGCACAATTTGCCCGTCATCACATGAAGTGGTAGATTGATGTGGATGCGATCGAACACGTCAGTCCGTCGTATTCTGCTGCATCCATTATCGCATATCATCATTACAGTGTTTGGTTTTGTCCAACACAACTTCTGATTTCCCTGAAAGATTATCCACCATCTCGGTAGGCCACTATCCTTCCTCTGTCGAACTCGGATACTTGATCAAAAAATGATCGCTGTTTTCTACGAGGAGTAATTTGATCGTTTTTTTTTTGGAGAAGAAGAAAAAAAAAAAAAAAAAAAAAAAAAAAAAAAAAAAAAAAAAAAAAAAAAAAAAAAAACTACAATTTCCGAACATGAAATCGTCGAAATCTCCAATCCTTAAACAGCTCTTTGAAGTGGCGCCACAAGCGTGCATGATTTTAATCATTCGCATATCTCATCTCCACTAATTCATGTTGTAAATTACATGTTATTTGCAGGCTTCCTTCAAGGTGTTGCATTGACGGGGGCCAGTAGCGTATTTTTGATACAAAGCTGCATTTTAATACTTTTTCCTTGCATTGTCAGCAGTTATAATAAATTTTTTCCCTATAATGTATATTGTTAGAAAAAATAATGAAACTGCTGCTGGAATTTCCATTCAAATAATTTTTGAGTCACCATTTTTTAGTGAAAAAATGCTTTAGCTTTATACAAATACAAAGGATAAATTCTGATCATCTAACAATATTTTTTTGTTATTATAGGTACGAAACACACAGTATGTGCTCTTACTTTAATTATAACTTACAGAACCCTGACAAATATTTACAGTCCATAACTTTCACGAAAATGAATTTGCTGGCTCCGGTGTCTCTTTAAAGATGATCCATTTTCTTCACTTTTGAAACTTTTGCATGTATACAGTTTTGTCTAATAATTGTTGAAATAACTGTAATTAACAGCATTGGACCTCAGGCAATGCTGGGTGGACTTATATTACCTGAGCTTTTTAATTGTTATCTTGTGGCTGAAAAGACACAAGAAGTAACAAACCTTTCTGCATTTGCAGGTGAAGCCTCTAAAGTAGACCTTGCTGAAAAAGACAAGGGAACTCAGAGGCAATCTTGTAAAGGGGCAGCAATGAATCCTTCACTTGAGGTAGAAATTACCTCTAAACCATCTTCTTCTGGTGAAAGTCGGGAAGCTATTCCTAGCATGACTGACTTTCTGACCAGATGGGACTGTTTCAGCAAGACCTTATCTGCTGGAAATGTCATATGCAAGAGGAAACGGCAGAGCATATCATTTATGAATGCGAGGCCCTTGTCCTCCCTAGATTAACTTCTTTAGGCTTCATCCATACTAGAGAGTTACACCTAGACTCCATTAAAGGGTTATCGGACTTTATTAGTAAAGTGGGTGACCCGAGCGACTGGAACTAGGAAACATTGGGTTTGGAGTTAATGGTACAAAATGCTGATAAAAGCAGAGGTGCCCAATGACATACAAACTCAATTTTAAGAAGAAGAAGAAGAACAGCATTGGACACAGTTTACTTGATATGAACACTTAAGCAGTGAAATCAACTATACGAGCTAACTATAAACCTATCAAAGACTGATTTTTTTCTAAATATTGAATTACAGGTTTTTTTTATGAAGTTAAAGGAAAATAACTGAATATTAAAATTTAAGTCGGATAAAGCATTTTTAAAGAATGTTTTTATTTTTAAGAGTATTTTATAACTCAAGTTATATATTTTAAATTACTTTTACATAAGATAATCAATGCATTTTTTTAAAAAAGCTTATGTTTTTAAATTAATTAGTTTTATTTTAATAAAAAATTTTGATATCCGTATTATAACGTAAAATTAGCTTGTCACTTTCTCTTTTATTTAAGATATTCGAAGATTTAAAATTCTTCTTAAAAATTAAAATTCAATATTAAAAAAAATGCAACATATAGAATATTGATTTAAAGAGAACAATACTATTTTTCATTAATTTCATATTGAGAAATAAAAATGTATCAAATAAAAATATTGATTTAAGGAGAAAAATATTTTTGTATTAATTTCATAGTAAGGAATACAATTGCAATCAAATAGAAACATTGATTTAAAGAGGACAGTATGATTTAATTTGATATTAAGGAATAAAATATCATACAATAAAAATATTAATTTAAAGAAAACTATGTATTTAAGTTAATTTATTTCTGAATGTCTAATAAACAAAATCAATATATTGATCAAAAGAGCACAAATTTTAATATTCACATTAATTTTATACTAAATAATAAAATTGTTTTAAATAAAATTATTGGTAAAAAGAACATAATATCATTTTTAAGACACTACGATTTTTTCAAAAGTATTTCTTACTTGATAACCAAAACAAACTTATATAGTTTGCCAAAATTTCCTCCTTTATAAACTCCAAGTAGTTTAAAAATTAACACAATGTATAATGCGAAGTTTATAAATACATTACTTTGATATTAAAAAGGATTCAAAATTCAAAGGAAAAGAAACGGTACTAAATCTTTGAATTATTAGAATAAACCAAAATCGGAAATTAATACATTAAATTGATGAAATATATTTTGCAAGTGAAAAGAAAAGTAAATGAATCAAAACTCAAAACAAAATTAAATTAATGTTATTTGAAGCAAGAAATACATCCGTTTGCCGACAGAAAATATCCGATTATAAAATTAAGAAACATTTTCCTTCATGTGTTTGACAACAAAAATTAGTTCTGATAAATAAATCATTGTATCTGTATCAAGTTTTATTCAGTCAAGTAATAACAATAATACATTTCTAAACGCATAAGTTACATAAAACAAGTGTAATTATTTTCAACGTTTATAAAATTTTAAAATGCAATTTCTATTTCTAATTAAAAGCTTTTAAACTTTTATCCACTGAGATGTCTAAATTAAAAAAGGACTTAGATTTGAGTTCCCTTGAAAGTTAGAAAATTATTTAACGAAAAGTAAACTTCATTTTTGTGTTTAAAGCTGACTGTTCTTAAAGTGAATTGAAAACCTTGAATTCTTAGCTAGAAGCCCGTCCACGTCGTTTAAATTAAATGAATTTTTAAACAAATGAAAATGATACACTAGACGGGCATTTCATTGTTTATCTTTGTTGCATTTTCTTGGAAGGATATGAAAATAATGTCAACTTTCATTACCAGCGTATGAATTAAAAATAGCAAGGGTTTTCTACAGAATGAAGTTTAACTTTACCACTTTCCGAATGTTGAATAAAATATTTTTATCGGGGACAAATTTAGGTTGTTGTTGTCTTGTGCCAGCCAGGCTGACAATATGGGGTGCGCTGCTCCACTTTTCCAACTGAACCCTATTTTAGTGTGGAGTCCGACTTCCTCAGTACACACATGCCATAGGAACCCGTTTATAGGGTAGGCAACCATTCATACAAAGAAAGGACAAAGATAGGATAGACAGAGAGAGGAAAAATACATCCATACCCGAACTGGGATTCGAAACCATGACCTCTTTATCTGCAATCAGGCACTCTGACCACTACACAGAGTAGGCGGCGACAAATTTAGGTGTAATCACAATATTGAAACTCCAAATTTTAGAGTATGAAATTTTTGGGTGATATAGAAAAACAATCGAATATTTTGGTGTTTTGCTGACTTTGTTGCAAAATTAAAGAAAAAAGTCTCTCCATTTAAATAAGTTACATAATCAGACCCCTGTGTACTGATTTTCATCCCATCCACTGTTGAATAACGGTAAATCGATTCGTATTTGTACATTTTGCATGCATTGGGTGATTGTGCGTTTTCCATGTTTCCTCCCTTGCGACGCATGAGCAAATGTTTCAGTTATGAAGCACACAGGAGAAAGCAATAATTTGAAACGGATGTTAAAAAAGCTTCCAATAACCATATCGATTGTTTGGTTGTTCGCTATGCTGCGTCAAAAAATTACAACCAATTGGTTCACCAGTGCCTGATGGGGAGACTGCGCTCTTCAGAATGAAAGGTAACTGGTTCGATTCTAGACAATGTTGAACAATGGAAGGTGTTTTGCTTTGGATCTTTGAGATAATATACGTCACAGTGGGTGCTTAGAAGTTTTCCGAGTTTCAACCCTTGAGACATGTTGAGGAGTTATCTTCCGTAAATCTAATTTTTGGAGCAGTTTGTTCTTTTTGGACTTTTGGCCACAAAACCCAACCAACCTTAAAACCCGTTGATACGTCCCACAATTTACGCAAGTTCTTTTCGGAAGTAAAAGGCTAATGGTAAAAGGCTTATTTGGTAACTGGAGAATGGCATTTTGTTCAGAATCAGTGAATCATTATTTGATGAGTGTTACATTTTATCTAGAGTAAGTGAATCAGTATTTGGTGAATGTTACATTTTATACAGAGTCCATGAATTGGTATTTGGTGAATATTGCATTTTATCCAGAGCGAGTGAATCAGAATTTGGTGAATGTTGCATTTAATACAGAGTCCATGGATCAGTATTTGATGAATGCTCTCTGCATTTTATCCACACTGTAAAAAAAACGGAAGAAATACAGTAAAAATCACTGTTATTTAAATGGCTATCATAGGAACACTAATGATTACAGTAAATTTTACTGTTAAATTCAGCCGCAGAAAATCGTTTGCTATTGCGCATGCGCATTGAATTGGTGGAATAAAAGTTTCTTCTGTTCCTGTGACAAATGAATCAAATTAATTTCGCCATTTATTTGCCCGTGTTTTCGCTTAGTGAAGTAGGTGATATTTTGAGAATAATTATTCCTTTAGTTGAAGTTCTATTGAAATTTAACCACCAAATATAAGGTAACGTATATTTTTCATATTGTTTATTATGCAAGTTGTTAGCTAACTTTGATATATATAAATTCTTATAAATTTGACTGAACATTTCAAAATATTCTAAGCTGAATTTACAAACGATCATATTTACTAGTATTAATTTAGTGTCAATATTTTTTTACTTACTTTTTATTAATATTTGAAATATTTTATAGTAGTTTGGTAACATAATTGATTAGTATTTTAATTATCAATTTTTTGATGAAATTAGAATTGTATTTAAGTGCTTCCATTGTTATAAAATTGCTTACCTATATTTCTTTCGAAATTAAAATTGAATAATCATCTATTGTTATATTCTTTTAGATATATATTATTAAATATATAAACGGAATTTCTATTTTATTTCGGTGTGGAAAATTCCTGATTTTTCTGTCATTGTAAAATGATATAATTTATTGTATATTAATTAAATATAATTTTTATATTTTTAATAATTTTTTGATTAGAATTTTATTAAAAAATGTTTATTTTTTAATACAGATTGTTAAATTGCATTCTAATTTTTATCATGAATTCAATTCCATTTTGTAACATGCATTAAAATAATAATTTTTTTAGGCATAAATGTTTGTAAATTCTTTCAATAAAATAATATTACAATTAATGATATTTATTAGAATAAATAATCTTGTGTTTTGAATTTGCATGAAATGTAAAAATGCATTTCAATGGAAAATGTAATGTTTTTTTAAAATATTTATTTTTTAAAATCATTATTTTATAACAAATGTATAAGAAACATTTTTAAACACATATTAAGAAGTACTATTCGAATTAAGGTGATTTATTTAGAAAATGTAAAGTTTATTATTTTATAACCATAATTAATTTTTTAAATTTATATTACTAATTAGAACATTAATTAAAAATCTGTTTGGGAAATCTTGTTGGTAGTTTGATATTTATAAAACAAAATTTCTGGCAACACATTTTTTTTGAAAAAAATTACATTATTACTGCAAATTTAACTTTATTTTATTAAAAAATTGCAAAATTTGTAGTGCTATTTATGATTTATTTACATGTTAGTGAAGAAATCTGAAATTCATAAAAATAAAAGCTAATTTAAAATTATAATTAAGAAACAAATACATGAGTGAAAACTTTGTAATTTGTTCTTGCTTAACATATTTAAAACATATTGTGCTCAAGATTTTTCTAATACTACTGTGCACATTAAATACTACCTTCCAATATAGTCACACTTTTTAAAAAAATTTTAAATATACCTATGTTTAGAGAAAATAAGAATTTATGAAGAAAATGTTTGATTTGTAAAGGAAGTTTTAAAAATAGAATAATCACAAATAACTTTTAGTAGTAAGACTATTTAGAGTAAAGCCTCTTCTTACCGACTTCAGCCATATTGAAAGATAGAATAGGTATTTGGAGAGAGAGAGTGTGTTTTTGTAAGCACGTGTATTTTTAAAAGTTTTCTATTTATCCTTCATTGTGATAGTGTTTAACTGCTGTAGATTTAAATTTTAAGTGTTTAACTGCTGTAGATTTAAATGAAAGACTTAAGTTTGCATCAGCTAACAAAATTAAAAGAATTGTTAATTTCTTAAAAACTTCTCCTCCTGGAGGTTGTAAAATACAATTTTCAACCATTGAGGAATTGGATGGAAAAGAGGATATTGGAAAGTTTATTATTCTTCTATCAGAGAAGACTTGAAAAAATATTTAGAAGTACTGCAGTAAAGTACTCAAAATTTTATTTTAAAAAAATTACTGCTTAGTAAATTATAAATAAGAAATTTAGAAATGAATATAAAAGTTAATCATAAATAAATTAATCAGGAATTTGTTTATTGGTTTTAGATTTCCGCATCTTCTCAGGATGCAATAGATATTACAGACTTATCTTGCACACCATGTCTATTAATTTGTGGTATGTATTATTTATATATTTCATAAGGTTTGAAGTGTTTTAACTCAAAAGCAAAATTTTGTTGTTACATTTATTGACCTCATCAAAAATTGTTTACTCTGCTTACATTCTATTTAAAATAAATCATATGAATATATAAAGTTCTAAAAAAATCTAAATAAATTGTTTTAGTTAAAAACATCTTTTTTGATACAACTTCAATTGTATTCTTTATTTATCTTAAGTACGTATATAATGACGTAAATATGCAGACTTAATGAACAGCAATTTTTTTTTATTTCCTAATTTTGCACTATTTCATGTAATTTTTTATTGAAATTAAAGTTTTCTTAGCGGGAAATACAACTTTGATCTCACTCTAAGACAACTTAGATTTCATTTTTGAGGTAACTATTTACGAATTACATAAATTCAGTTTTAAGCAAATGTTTTATAAAATGTTATTTCATAAATTATTGTTACTTTGACACATTATAGCATTTTAATTTTTCTGTTTATTTTCGATGGAAATGTTTTTAAATTGTATATATATGCATGTAAAAGAAATGTTTCCATATTCTTTACAAAATAAATTTTTTTAACTTAAAATCGGTTTTTGTATGTTATCTTTAAAATGTGGGCATAAAGTTCATATTTCGCACTTTATTTCTAAAAATTTGTAATTCACAATTGGAAGTGTTATGATTTGCTTTTTAGAGGATATAATTTTCGATAACATGAATGAATTCTTATAAAACCAATTCTATATTCTCTTTTAATTAAATCAATTACAAATTAGTTTCTCGAGATAGAAAACATCAGTTGGAATGATTTAATTGAAGTAAAGATTTTATCATTTTCAGAAAAAGTGAGACCTTCATTACCAAAAATTCTTATCATGAAATTGCTAAAATCCCTTGAAATAATTTTTATCATCAAAATGTTTGTGATTGCATAAATGTAACAACCACTTGTTAACTATTAAGAGAAGTATATTTTAATATAAAACAATAAAAATTTCTAAATATTTTATTGAACTATTAAACAACTTTTCCTCTGAAATATTCAGCTCTTGAAATTTCAAATTAGTTATTCATGTGTCTATTTTTTTGTTTTTCAGGTGCTTGCTTGTTCAACTTTAATCACTCGCGGGGAACGAAATCTAAAAAATATGTCAAGGAAGGAATCCAAGCACGTGTTTTTGTCACTTTTAAATACTTTATACAACTTTAAATGGCTATAATTATTAAAATGTAAATAAAAAAATTCTTTACAATTATTTGTGTATTGTCAACTATATTGCTTTTTTTCTCAGAATCTTAATTTGCTTACATTATAATAGAAAAAAATCAATTACTTTAAGCAATATCAAAAAGAAAACTTTTATTGTCTTTACAGTATAATTAAAATACTACATCATTAACTAATTCCCCTTTGGTATTTTTAGTAAAATGGAATGTTTTGTAAGGTTTCTTTTTATCCTAAATCTGTAGAATCACAGATATATCAAAAATCAATTTTATGCTAAGCTTTGTATCTTATTCAATATAACTGCTATTTCTTAATTTTTTTAAAAAAAATATGTAATAAAAATTTCAACCTTCTTAACTATTCAATTAAGTTACGATTTGATCCAAGATTTTGAGGTAAGAAAGTTAAACAATCTCGTCAGGTATTGAAAGTTAAACTATTGATCTCAAAATGTTCTAAAAATGACATCTTCTGCAATATAACATTAGTTATGTTTTTGTACTTTGTATATTATATAAAAAATTGCTTAATAATTGTTGGCCCATAATTAGGAAATTAGCTAATGTGTTTTCAAAATTGATTTATACTCTACTATTATCTTTACAAAACATGATGATAGCTGTAAATAGCTTATTGCAGTAGGTTTTGTAGAATATGCAGCAAAATGCATAGTAAAATGTGCTATAAAAATAACAATAAAAAGTGCTGTAAAATAACAATAAAAAGTGCTGTAAAAAACAATAAAAAGTGCTGTAAAAATTACAGTAAAAAATGCTGTAAAAATTACAGTAAAAAGTGCTGTAAAAATTACAGTAAAAAGTGCTGTAAAAATTACAGTTAAAAGTGCTGTAAAAATTACAGTGAAAAGGGCTGTAAAATTACAGTGAAAACTGCTGTAAAAATTACAGTAAAAAGAACTGTAAAAGTTTTACGAATATGCTGTAAAATTTACAGCATATTGTACTGGCGCCCAAAACGCCAGCACATTTTGCTGTAAAATTACAGTGCTTTTTTTTAGAGTGCAGAGTCAATATTTAGGGAAGGATATTACCCTTTATCCCGAGACAGTGAAACAATATTAGATGAAGGATGAGATATTTTATACAGATTCAGTAAATCAGTATTTGGTGAATGTTGCATTTTATCCAAAGTCAGTTAATCAGTATTTGATGATGGGTGCGATATTTTATTCAGATTCAGTGAATCTGTGTTTGGTGAAAGAGGTAACATTCTATCCAAAGCCGGTAAATTAGTATTTGGGGAATAATTGGATTTTTTATCCAGAGTCACAGTGAATCAGTATTTGATAAAGGATGCGATATTTTATTCAGATTCAGTGAATCTGTGTAAGAGGTGAAAGAGGTAATATACTATCCAAAACCAGTAAATTTGGGGAATAATTGGATTTCTTATCCAGAGTCACAGTGAATCAGTATTTGATAAAGGATGCGATATTTTATTCAGATTCAGTGAATCTGTGTTTGGTGAAAGAGGTAACATTCCATCCAAAACCAGTAAATTTGGGGAATAATTGGATTTTCTATCCAGAGTCACAGTGAATCAGTATTTGATAAAGGATGCGATATTTTATTCAGATTCAGTGAATCTGTGTTTGGTGAAAGAGGTAACATTCCATCCAAAACCAGTAAATTTGGGGAATAATTGGATTTTCTATCCAGAGTCACAGTGAATCAGTATTTGATAAAGGATGCGATATTTTATTCAGATTCAGTGAATCTGTGTTTGGTGAAAGAGGTAACATTCCATCCAAAACCAGTAAATTTGGGGAATAATTGGATTTTCTATCCAGAGTCACAGTGAATCAGTATTTGATAAAGGATGCGATATTTTATTCAGATTCAGTGAATCTGTGTTTGGTGAAAGAGGTAACATTCCATCCAAAACCAGTAAATTTGGGGAATAATTGGATTTTCTATCCAGAGTCACAGTGAATCAGTATTTGATAAAGGATGCGATATTTTATTCAGATTCAGTGAATCTGTGTAAGAGGTGAAAGAGGTAATATACTATCCAAAACCAGTAAATTTGGGGAATAATTGGATTTCTTATCCAGAGTCACAGTGAATCAGTATTTGATAAAGGATGCGATATTTTATTCAGATTCAGTGAATCTGTGTTTGGTGAAAGAGGTAACATTCCATCCAAAACCAGTAAATTTGGGGAATAATTGGATTTTCTATCCAGAGTCACAGTGAATCAGTATTTGATAAAGGATGCGATATTTTATTCAGATTCAGTGAATCTGTGTTTGGTGAAAGAGGTAACATTCCATCCAAAACCAGTAAATTTGGGGAATAATTGGATTTTCTATCCAGAGTCACAGTGAATCAGTATTTGATAAAGGATGCGATATTTTATTCAGATTCAGTGAATCTGTGTTTGGTGAAAGAGGTAACATTCCATCCAAAACCAGTAAATTTGGGGAATAATTGGATTTTCTATCCAGAGTCACAGTGAATCAGTATTTGATAAAGGATGCGATATTTTATTCAGATTCAGTGAATCTGTGTTTGGTGAAAGAGGTAACATTCCATCCAAAACCAGTAAATTTGGGGAATAATTGGATTTTCTATCCAGAGTCACAGTGAATCAGTATTTGATAAAGGATGCGATATTTTATTCAGATTCAGTGAATCTGTGCTTGGTGAAAGAGGTAACATTCCATCCAAAACCAGTAAATTTGGGGAATAATTGGATTTTCTATCCAGAGTCACAGTGAATCAGTATTTGATAAAGGATGCGATATTTTATTCAGATTCAGTGAATGTGTGTTTGGTGAAAGAGGTAATATACTATCCAAAACCAGCAAATTTGGGGAATAATTGGATTTTTTATTCAGAGTCACGGTGAATCAGTATTTGGAGAATGTAAAGAAGGCGACTTATAAATGTCAAACCAATCTTCTTTTTCCAGGAAAATATTCGCAACCGTACGTTGCACCCTGAAGTACAGCTGCAGCATCAGCTTTTCCGAATGCAATCGGGTCGAAAATAGCTTCCAAAAGTTTATATTAAGATTACTGCCATCTGTGGGCTCTTGCTGTATTGCAAAGGCTTTGAAACGCTTTGCATTCATGTGTTGCAATTTGTCAATGAAATTCTTATTCTGTTTATCCGCCCTATTTTGGTCCGGAATCGAACTGAAAACAACTGCATGGAATGGAATGAACCTGTATCATTATGTCAATCGCTGGCTACCTTAAAATAAAATCCGTTTCTCTTAGAAACTTTGATTGTGTGACGCTTGTAATTAATTAAATCCATAATGAGTGATGATTGGAAGTTCCTGTAAAGTTGCTTAAACGGCAATGCAATTAATATAAGCAGGGTAACACTTTCCGTTCCAGAAGTCTTCTCTTTTTAAATTTATCATTTATATATGTAAATTGGTCATTAATGTATGGGAGTAGAGAAACAACATTTTATCAAATACCGCCTACTATCTACATTCCCATAGTGTATTTTTTTTTAAATGTTTACTATTTTTTTCGATTTTTTAAAAAAAGTAATGTTTTACTCTAGAGTAATGTATGTGCTTTCTCTTATTTCCCATGAAATTTCCATGAAATGCATTAGAATGTGAATGGAAAAAATACCAGAGCTCCAAATTTTGATAATTTCCTAATTAAAGAACTTTCCTTTTCTCATCCAAATTATGGTTAGCTAGGATATACATAAAACATTATTTAAAAAAAAGTTTTAAACTGACCCATAAGAAGCACTATTTACCCTGTCATAGTTTTTTCTCGAAAGCTATGTACAAGTTTTCTACTCGTCAATAGCCAGCTCATGAATCTTCGGTTCCACAGTTCTTAGCCTCGAATCCCGCCTTTTTGTATGGATGTCTCTAGTGGTTAGGAATCCACTATGAACTCTAGTTCTAATTGGTTTTCTAGTGCAAATAGGTGCATTGAGCGACAAAAAAACCTAACAACAAAAGTTGGCTCTATTCTGTATAACATATAAAAATTTTTCTCATATTTTTGTCAGAAAGTTTCACAGAAAGTTCAATATTTATGAAGAAAGGCCCCGTTGGATTCTTAAAGCAGAAACCATAAATCTAAATTATGATTAATATATATTTTTTAATAAAATGTTACAAATTTTCTTTTCTGTTCTAAATCTGTTCGCTAATGATATATTTTATTGTACTCGCATTAGACTAATTCACCATCATTTATCTTATTGTCGGTTCCACAGTTCTTAGCCTCGAATGCCACCTTTTTGTATGGACGTCTCTAGTGGTTAGGAATCCACTATGAACTCTAGTTCTAATTAGTTTTCTAGTGCAAAAAGGTGCATTGAGCGACAAAAAACCTAACAACAAAAGTTGGCTCTATTCTGTATAACATATAAAAATTTTTCTCATATTTTTGTCAGAAAGTTTCACAGAAAATTCAATATTTATGAAGAAAGGCCCAGTTGGATTCTTAAAGCAGAAACCATAAATCTAAATTATGATTAATATATATTTTTTAATAAAATGTTACAAATTTTCTTTTTGTTCTAAATCCGTTCGCTAATATCATATTTTATTGTACTCGCATTAGACTAATTCACCATCATTTATCTACTGGCATCAAAAATGGAATTATATTCATAAAAATTTGACATAATATTTGACCCCAATTATTTTATTTACTCACACTAGTTCCGCAATTTCATATTACATACAGCTCATTCCTAATAAGTAAATAAGCGAATTTTAACTGATTAAGAATCTGTTCTGTTTTTGTCAGACCTCTAGCCATCTTGCGTTGATAATATCAGGACAGTACTTATATTCCCTGAATTTTACCGAGAACATTTGTCAGAACGATCCCAGCAGGCAACAGGTGGTTTTTTAGTAGCAAGCAGGTGTGCTCAATGGCAGCCGGCTAAACATGTGAACTTAAACCATTCATATGGATGATCGAATAAAATAAATTCCTTAGATTTTGAAAGTTAAGAAATGAATATTACGAACTTTTGAAGTCATGAAAAAAATATTTTCGAAAATTTAGAAAGTGAGTAAATAATGGATGTCCGAGATTTTATCATGTTACTCCATTTCATGCAAATTAAAATCAATAAAAATTTAATTTATTAGAAAGAGGAAGTATTCACTACATTGCTTGATATCAATTTTCGATATTGAACAATGTATGATTTAATAGAATTCAGTATAGATGACATTTCTGATTAAGATAGGTAACAATTTCTCTGAACAGGTTGCGTATTCTCGAATCGAAATTTGACTGAATTCTTCAGTTTCAAAGAATAAAATTGACGGGTTTTTTTTTATCTGAAAAGAGAGGATATATAAAAAAAATTCTTTACACAAAATATCTACTTTGAACTGAACGAACGCATTAAACGAATGTTTTGCATCTCATTATGTAATGTAAATCAAATTCAGGGTCACGGTAGCCTAATGGTTTATGCATCTGCTTCCACCCAGAAGGGATGGGTTCGATTCCCAATGCCACCAAAGATGCAATGCAATAACGTATTCGTTAAATCTGTGAAATCGAAAGTCCTGTGGTCAGTCATTGATCAGTTACTATGAGTTTAATGGTCTGGAGGAAAATTTCCCCCTCCCTCCAAATCAACGTCAAAATTGAGGGAGTGGATGCTCTGGTGGTGCCATCTATCGGAGGAGTCTTAGAGCAAAATCGCACTTTCACCTTCATAGTTATCTGATTAAACGAAAGACGCAGCCTTCTGACTTAATTTTCCATAACTGTGGGTTAGCCAGCTTAGCTTGTCCGAGTGACATAAATAACAACAACAAATCAAATTCCAGAACTGTGGCGCTGAATTGAACGAAATGATTGATTGTATTAAACTAATGTTTGCTTTGTATCTCATTGGGCAATGTAAATCAAATTCCAGAACTGTGGCGCTGAATTGAACGAAATGATTGATTGTATTAAACTAATGTTTGTTTTGTATATCATTGGGAAATGTAAATCGAATTCCGGAACTGTGGCGTTGAATTGAACGAAATGATTGATTGTATTAAACTAATGCTTGCTTTGTATCTCATTGGGCAATGTAAATCAAATTCCGGAACTGTGGCGCTGAATTGAACGAAATGATTGATTGTATTAAACTAATGTTTGTTTTGTATCTCATTGGGCAATGTAAATCAAATTCCGGAACTGTGGCGCTGAATTGAACGAAATGATTGATTGTATTAAACTAATGTTTGTTTTGTATCTCATTGGGCAATGTAAATCAAATTCCGGAACTGTGGCGCTGAATTGAACGAAATGATTGATTGTATTAAACTAATATTTGTTTTGTATCTCACTGGGTAATGTAAATCAGATTCCGGAACTGTGGCATTGAACTGAAGGATTGTATTTAATTAATGTTTGTTTTGCTTCTCATTGAGTAATGTAGATCCAATTTATAATTCTGGAAGTCTGAATTTTACATTGCTATCAGTTTCGTTATTTTAATTATGAATATATATAAGCTTTTTAAAACAGTTTACTTATAATTTTTAGAATTTATTATATTTATTAAGATAAAAGTTTTTTTCTTTTTTTAAATTCTGTAGTGTGTTTAAATATTTATTATTTAATGTTTTTATATGTAACTGAAATTTCCCATTTTGTTTTGCGCACAATATAAACAATACACACAATAAATAAAATATATTATTTACCAACTTCTCTACATTACGTGTTTAGGTTGTTGTAATGTGATCATTTAATACGTCCTCAAGGCTAGAACTTGCTCATGCCGATGACAACCGTGTTTAATAATGATACTCTAAATGAAATAACATTTTCTAGAGGGTGGCTAACTAACTCTGAGGTTTGATTTCTGCTTTTAAATTACGAAGACTCATTTTTCAGGGAGAAATGGTACACCGTCTTCCTAATATATATACAAATTCGTTGATTTCGCCCCTTGTTTTGTTGTTGTTACTTATGACACTTGGATAAGCCAAGATCGCTATACCGTTTGCTATGCGAATTTAATTCAGTGGGAAGTGTCTTTCTTTTAAACAGAGCACCACGAAGGTGAAAGAACGTCTTCGCTCTAAGACTCCAACGATAGATGACACCACCAGAGAATTCACTCTCTCAATTTTGACTTTGATCAGGAGGGAGAGGAAGTTTTCCTCCAGACCATTACACCCATGGTAACAGCTCAACGACCGACCACAGGACTTTCGATTCCACAGATTTATCGAGCACGTATATCGTATGGATCTTTGGCAGCATTGGGAGTTGAATCCCGCCCTTCTGAACGGAAGGCCGATGCCTTAACAACCCCTACGCCTACCACGGCCATGAGAAATTATAAATAACTAAAAATTAAATCCAAAAATGCTAAACTAAATAACAGTTGCGATCATTAATTCAGCGAAAAATTTCTGTATTAAAAGAAAAAAAATCACAAGTGAAGTTTTATCATAGGTATTCTTAACATTTAAGTATGGAAGGAAATCAAGAAAGCCCTCAAGCACCATCACGGCTGATTCTGATGCTCGATAACTACTCTTACCTTTACATTTCAATCCCTGATGAATGATGCCATACAACAGCGATCCACAGTGGTCACAAAACGCAGGACTTGTGTAGGTGTGAACGACAAACTGGTGCCTCGTCCTCAAGTCCTGGAAAAACAAAATTGTTTTCTACTATTGGGAAATAAACTTAAATTATAAAAACCCTGAGATTTTTCTTAACTATTTATAAGAATATCATTCATGATTATCAACATTCGAGAGCTAATTTGCGTGTAAACTTATTTTTTATAGGCATGAAAATGAGGATACACGCACTTGTGGTATTGTTTGTTTTAAGACACAAATTATAATATAATTCAGAAAAAGAATTTTTTTATTTAATTTATAAATTAATTAATTAATCTTTATGGAAAGTTTTAGGAAAGGAGACAGAAATTTTTCTGTTACTAAGGGGATATTTATTTGTGAGACATATCTATACACAAAAGAGGATTTTTTACAATTCAGTCACATTGACGTGACCACTACGTATTTCCAAAGGTTGACGTTAAATGGAGAAGGCAGGTTGTTGTTGCTGCACCAACATGCTTCCCTATACCTAGTCTTGATTTGGGCGCAGCATGTCCAATTTTGGACCTTACGCCATAAAACCCAACCAACCAACTAGTCTTGATTTGGGCTCTAACAGCTAGATAGAAGCAACCGGGTGGAGTCCTCGTGATTTTGAAGCAGAGGCCAAGCAGAAGACCCCCAATACTTGGTCTGCCACCCCCAGCGGTATATTTCCCTAGGACATTGCTACCTCGCCGAGTTTTAAAGTACCCCAGCTGTTTTCAGAGAACACGACGGATCTTCGGTGAAGCCGGGATTCGAACTAACTACCTTCCAATAATGAGAACCAACCAGGCCAACAGAAGTTAGGTGGCAATACAGTGTAGTTGAGCGCATATAAAGAGTGCATGAGGGATTCGAAAAACATTGCAATCGTTGGAGTAAAGATCTGGGGAGATTTATTCGTCATGCAAAAGGATATGATCATTGATTTTTTGGCCAAGGTATGAAGCATTTTCGTAATGGCAAAGTATGCGGACTGCTTACGTGCCGCTGTAGTAAAAGTATACCCTGCATGGCAAAATGGGACTGTCCAAAATCAGCAGCGTGGCGAATGTGGTGCACCCCTGCCCTTAGACCTTAGCGGTGAACGACGGCTGCGGATATGCATTCAGGCGAACAGACGTGCTACCGTTGAGGAACTGCCCACCCCAATGAACCAAGGGGCTATCAACAATGTCTCACAAACTATTGTTCGGGGAAGGTTGCTGAGTCTAGTCTTTGGAAGCAAATGCCTGGTTCATCATCCAGTGCGGAATACTATTCATCGAAGACGATTTTGCAGGCGAGCATGGCAACTGGAAGTCCACTGAGTGAAGACAGGTAGCGTCTTCCGATGAATCACGTTTTATACTCCATCGAACAGGTGGGTGTTGGCGTATACAACGTGAAACCTCAGAGGGAAAACATCCTGCAACTATTGTCGGAATAGATCAGGTTGGAGGCGGGACCATTATGGTTTGAGGAATGTTTTCCAGACCTTTTCTGGTTTCACTCATCATTGTGGAAGGCATGATGGATCAATACAAGTACGCATATTGCGGACCATGTCCACTCCTATGTGCGCATTGTTTTTCCATAGGATGATGACATCTGCCAGCAGGACAGTGCGAGGTGCCATACAGCTGGCAGTGTGCGTGCGCACTTAGAAAAGCACTGCAATGAGTTTACTGTTCTCCCCTGGCCATCAAGCTCACCTGACATAAAACCAATCGAGAATCTGTTGGATTATCTCGATGGGATTGTTCGCGGATTGGATTCTCACTCGCTGATCTAGCGTAGTTAGCCACGGAGTCGGCATGGCTGAAGCACTAAAGCGAATATTTTCAGGAACCTAATTCTGAAATTAGTGCGAAAAACGTGACGCGGTTTTCAAAAATTTCGCCAAAAGTAAAATGAGGCGTTGATGTTAATCGCCAAAGAAGATTCAACGATGAAGAGACGTTTTTTACGATTGTCGCCAAGAATTAGCAAAAACAAAATGATAATCGCAAAATGGCGTATGCATAAAAGTACCACAACACTGCTAACAAACCAATCTTCCAAATATCATTAACGTCGCTAAATCCACCATGCTACGTTTACTAGGATAAAGACGATCTAGGAACTTGACAAACCTATGAAGTTTACTAAGGAGCTTTGATTAAAAGGATTCAATTATTTTATAGGATTATAAGGCACAACAAATATTAAGATAATTAAATTAATTTTATTAATTATATTATATTTTAAGATAGTTAAATATTTGTATATATTCAAACTTAAGAAACAACATAAAAATAACCAGCTTATATTACTATTTGTTATGTAGCTGTAATGGAATTACATGACATAAAAGTGTCGACATCCCAAGACATAAATAACATCGAAATAATTACAGATAAGAACGATCTATTAAAAATATATTTAATATAGATCACAATATTTTGAAAAAGTAATTATTTTAACAAAAACACGTTGACCTAATCTTTAATTATAAACTGTATGAAGGAGGCGTATTGTTTCTGTTACACAAAGATGGAAAAGTTTTCTCCAGGTAAAGAAAAAGGGTGTGAATTTAAAATGGTAACAACTAAAACACTTTTACAATCATTAATGCACATATCACATTATTTCGTAAGACTACAGTCGTTTTTTCTTTAGTTCAGGTACCCACAAAATATCTTAGAATGATGATTACTGCGATGAATTGGAATCGATAGGTTAAAAAATAACATCACTAATTGTTGATTATCTTAATTTTTGGTAATTATAATTAATAATTAATCAAAGTATTCAAGTTAACAGGGTTTTACTTCTAAAATTTTTCTTTTGGCAAAGTCAGCACAATTGTAGCTCACAAATTTAATAATTCGGAAAGACGACTATGTGTTGTTGTTGTTTATTACATTTAGACAAGTAAAGCTCGCTATGCCATTGGTTCTACAAATTTAAGTCAGTATTGTGCATCTTTCGTTTAACCAGAGAACCAAGAAGGTGAAAGTACGTCTTTGCTCTAAGACTCCTCCGATAGATGGCACCACCAGAGGATCAGCTTCCTCAATTTTAACTTTGATCTGGAGGTGGAGGAAGTTTTTTCTCCAGGCCATTACACCCATGGTAACTGTTCAACGACCGACCACATGATTTTCGATTACACAGATTTAACGAGCACGTATATCGCATGTACTCGATGGGTCTTGGGTGGCATCGGGAATTGAACCCCATGCTGTAACCACTAGGCTACCACAGTCCCCAAACACGCGAGTAGGAAATGCTGAACATTACAATAATATATGGTAGTGTTTTCTTTCTGGTGCAGACTGCTCAGCATCTTGGTCTTCAATTTGGTAGTGTTTAGGTTCGATCAAGACGAAATACAGGTACTAATTTTGCATTGTGTTAGTACAAAAAACAAAATTTTTTCTAACAGCAATTTTTTAAACTTTGAATTAAATTAGTCTTTGCATACAAAACAATGACTTTACAGCTACATATACTAAATCAGATTTATATGTTGCTTATGGCAACACATCCAACCAAATCAAGTTCGATATGTTACTTGTAATATCAATTTTAGAAAAATCTATTCAATTTCGTGTCACTTTGTATAATGTACAACTTATAAATGTATCGTGCCTAATGAAAGTGAGGAAAATATTTGAAAGATTAGATTTTCTAATGCACTGAAAGGGGTAAAATTTACCTTTTAAATATTCTCAACTTTTTTGCAGAAAGTGACATAGAAAATGTGAAAGATACGAAAATTACAAGCTGTACTGCTGTTTTTAACTATAAAATGGTTGTTTCTCTCTTTCCAGTTGTGATCATGGCTACATTACTGCACTACAATTCTCGCTGGTTTAAAATATCCATAACGTCAAATAACGTTTCATCAACGTTACACATAATTAATTACGACATCGTATTACGAACGACGTCGTAAATCTCACTTGTCGACGAATTTTCTACCTGCCTTCAAATCACATTCTTTAAGCAGCAGCAAACAAGGCGTAGTCCACCATCGCATGTCTAAAAATAATGTCGAAGCTCATTTTGTTAATAAAACGATGGCACAGGTGCCGAACAATGCATGATTCCAAATTCTGAGATTGGCGATTTTTTGGCGGATTTTCTTATGTATCTGGCAACCTCGATTTTATTACGTCATACATATGGAAATCTATAAGAATTATGCAGAAAATTCTATTTTGGTAACCCAAGTATTTACGTCATCGCGCACGTCACGTTACGTCATCTTGGCAACATTTCTTCATCGCCAAAAATATCTAAAACATGTTCTTATATAAAGAAAATAATGTTTCTTATATAAAGACGAAGGCATCGATTTGAGATATCTTTTCCCATTGAGCCATTAACACGTGCCAATAGAAGGAAAATGAAAAAGAAAAGACAAAACATAAATATTTAAGGTTAGCTTAAATCGGCAAGGACGATTTAAATTTTTAAAAATTTCATTAATTAATAGAATACTAAATTAATAATTGCAACATTTGTAAGCAATCTGTTTTAAATCTTAAGATTTAATGCCTTGCTCACGCCAAAATTAATGTTTTCTATAACTGTATGAAAACATTTTTTTTGGCGAAAATTATCATGTAGAGGAATGTTTTATATCGGATATTTTCTTTTCCACTAAAAATCCTAGCTTGATTCTGAATTACCATTTGTCTGATAACTCCTATTAAACTCTTCATAAATGGTAAAAATTGTTGTTTAAAACACACATATGAATCCTCATCAATGATAACGATCTCGATTTTCTGAAATCATCATGGTAATGATTGCAAAAAACTTCATGAATGATAACAATTGTTGTTTAAAATACACATATGAATCCTCATCAATGATAACGATCTCGATTTTCTGAAATCATAATGGTAACGATAGCAAAAAACTTCATTAATGATAAAAATTGTTATTTAAAATACATATATGAAACATCATCAATGATAACGATCTCGATTTTCTGAAATCATCATGGTAACGATTACAAAAAACTTCATGAATGATAACAATTGTTGTTTAAAATACATATATGAATCCTCATCAATGATAACGATCTCGATTTTCTGAAATCATCATGGTAACGATTACAAAAAACTTCATGAATGATAACAATTGTTGTTTAAAATACATATATGAAACATCATCAATGATAACGATCTCGATTTTCTGAAATCATCATGGCAACGATAGCAAAAAACTTCATGAATGATAACAATTGTTGTTTAAAATACACATATGAATCCTCATCAATGATAACGATCTCGATTTTCTGAAATCATCATGGTAACATAGCAAAAAACTTCATGAATGATAACAATTGTTGTTTAAAATACATATATGAATCCTCATCAATGATAAATATCTCGATTTTCTGAAATCATCATGATAACAATAGCAAAAATCTTCATGAATGATAACGATTATTATGTAAAATACACATGTGAATCCACTAATTTAATCTGTCACTCTACGTTTACTTTTCGCAAACAAGCGATATTTAAAACAACATTTGGTGTAAAGTAAATTACGGTCTAGAAACATTGACATTTGATCTGGGAATCGAACTCGTGATCTGAATGCCAGAAGGCAAACTCTTTAGCTTCCTGTTCATCACATGTTTATCTAATGGTCTTCGTGGATTTACTATATTTAGAAACATTCACGGATATATTATCACACCGAAAAAGTTGTAAACTATTTTCATAAATTTATTTCCAAAGTTGCCTGTAATCTTTCATGCTCAACTAGTGGTCTTCTTAAATATATGAATTGATTAGTCTTTAGGAAAAACAATCAATAAAATAATGCATAACTAGTCGAACAAATCGTAATCGTAAATACAGTAACAAATCGTAAATGTAATGGAAACTGGATAAATTGCAGCACAATGCCAGAAGCTTTACATAGCAACATATGTAAAATAACAAATTGAAAAACATTTGCACTTATATTCTTGTGATTATAATGCAATATAGAAATATACAAATGATTATTGTTTTGGATGTATATAGTTATTTTTGAATCGTGATAAATAGAAGAAATCGTCACTAACGTTTTCAACCAAGGTTCCATGACAACGGTAGAGCATTAGACTGTCTATGTAAGTGTGAGTACCAATTATATTCACTGCATAATTTTCATTTATTATTCTCAGTAATGAGGAAAACTATTAGGTTGGTGCGTATGAAATGTCGGATTCTTAAGTGATTGTATAAAACTGCATATCTTTCTTCAAAAGCTGTTTATTCAATCAAAGTATGCTCCATTCGCTTCAATACACTTCTCCCAACGAGATTTTAAAGCGTAGATGCCTGTCTTAAAAAATTTTGGTCTTTAGAATTAATAAACTCTGATATCGAGTTTTTTAGACTGTCTTCATTTTCATAGTGTTTGCCCCTTAAAAACAGCTCTAAATGCTTGAAAAAATGAAAATCGGTCGGCGAGAGATCCGGTGAATAGGGTGGATGCTGCAATGATGAGCATACGCTTAACCGATCCAGCTTATTTCGCTCTGTCAGTGCGTGCGGTACCCACTTGTCCATCTTCTTAACCTTGCCAATCTCAGAAAGGTGTCTCAATATCGTTGTATGGTCAACTTTCATCCTGATAGCAAGTTCCCTCGTGGATCCGCTTCCACTAGAGCCTTCAGGTCATCATTCTTCACAGACGGTCTTCCGCGCGGCTCATTTTGCAGTGAAAAATCGCCAGTCCGAAATTTTTCGAACCAACGCTGCACTTTCCGATCGTTAACCGTATTCTCCCCAAACGCTTGGTTTATGTTGCGTGCAGCTTTTGCAGCACTATTACCAAGTTTGTACTCATATAAGAAAATGACGCGAATGTCGGCAGAATTCATATCGGCAATAAACTCAAAAGAAATAAAAAAGGGAAGACCTTCGAGAAAACCTATTTTGCTGAAATGAGTCTCTGGCAATGGACAATACGAGTATGAATGAGGTTATGCCAAATACAAAAGTATAAAGAAAACAGGGAGGAAAACGTCCGCATGTAAAGAGAATCCGACATTTCATACGCACCAACCTAATACAAGCAAATACGCAGAAAGTTACTCAATTAAACATTGGACAAAATGACCTGTTGAATATCGTGTTGCAAAATAAA
Source organism: Latrodectus hesperus (assembly GCA_037975125.1). Classification (NCBI taxonomy): domain Eukaryota; kingdom Metazoa; phylum Arthropoda; class Arachnida; order Araneae; family Theridiidae; genus Latrodectus; species Latrodectus hesperus. Next base: position 5,019,571 of record JAJQOW010000015.1, on the reverse strand, counting down.
TATATAAGTAAACACTAAAAACATGTACTCCGTAGCTACTGTAATTAATGTTTAATTCGTAGATAACGCACACAATCTCAAATGTAAAATATAAGCTGAGAATCCATATAATCACATCTCTAACCGTAATACCGCAAAAACAGAACATAGCAGAAAAGCAGTTATGTATTTTTTATGTTAATTTCTTGCGATTAAAGCGAAATTTTAAAATTAGTTTATTATGAAGGAAAAGTTATATATTTATAAAGTTGTTACATAAATAAAATATACATAACCGCGTTTGTTTATATAAGCACAAATATAATATTAATATTTTCAATGTTTGCACTTTCAAATCAAAATAATTTCAGTATATATATATATATATATATATATATATATATATATATATATATATATATATATATATATATATATATATATATATAAATTGTATCTAAATTGTTAATAATTTATTATCTGTCCAATACTCATAATAAAAGCTTATTTTTTTAAATAATATATATAGATATTTTAGTAATAATTAAAACAAGATTTTACTTTAAAAAAATCTTCCATTTCATACTTTATAATTAATATTTACATGTAACATAAAATAAAAAAAATAAGAGAGAAATATTTATTGTATTTAACCTGAATAAAAATACTTAAGTCTAATATTATTTCATATATTATGTTGATAAATATTATTTAGTTGATATACAAAACTTTAAAAACTTAGCGACAGAGTCCTATAAAAGTATTATAAGGAAACTACCAGCGATATTTTTCATATTTTTTATTTGTTTAATTCTTTATATATTTTTAAAGATTGCTTTTCTAATATTTTTGGCATTAGAAATAATATTTACTTTTCATAAATCAATATTGAATATGGTATTAGAAATAATATATTCATTTCTGATATTATTCAGTATTGATTTAAAAGATTTAATGTACAATATGTTGCTATCACAAGCTTAAATCTTTTAAAAAATTATCAAAAATAAGCTGGTGATTTGGGAATAGATTGGCGTGAATACATATAATCTTGGCGCGGTTTTAAAGCTTACAGACAAAAGATATCTATTCATGACAATACTCTATAAAGATTACAAAATCCAGACTGAATTATAGAAAAAGAATAAACTTACGTCGGAATCGACACCTTTGTCGGCTCCAGGACAGGAGAAGGTAACGAACTCGTGGCATCTCTTGTGGACCACAAAACTACAAACTAAAAAAAAACAGACATTTAATAATTCGGCTGTAACTAACTTAACAATTTTATATACTACAAGTTTAAATATGAATTTCATTAAGGTACTTCTAACTTTGTGTGGTGAAGGGTCTAAAAGATAACATCTTTGATAAGATAATACATCTTAGGAAAACTATAAACTGCAATTGCAAAAAATGAATCCAAAAAAAAAAAAAAAAAAACTAACTCTACCAATTCTTGTTTAGTTGAATTTAGGAGTTTTAATGCCCCCTAAAAACATATTATTTTATTTTTATCTGATTAGAGTTATCCTTAGTAAAATAATTAAGTGCTTTTTTCTGAAATGCATCAGAACTAAAGTCCTTACTAATCATAAATATTGAGAATATCATATATAATTACAATAAAATTGATTAAAATGATAATAATAAAGCATTTTATCCAAGAGTAGTTAATATATTCTTGTTTACAGAGAATAATACTCATATACATGAATCATTTCATTACTTTTCAAGGGAGCCGACAACACATTTTGAGGTGACAGTCGATGTTTATGATCCGCATCCTTACAAATATAAGTCACCCCCGTCGTCACCAAGACAAAAATTAAGAATAGATTCATAAAAGTCATTCCAAACCCCTGCACTCAATTATTAATTTCTTGTTCAGTTTGTCTCTCAACGATCATTTTTGTACAGAAAGGCTAATTAGACCGGGACAAACGGTTTTAAGTTGATTACGAACCATTAAAAATATTCAAGCCTAGAGTGGGTTTCGAACCCACGAACTGTTGAACCGAACGCAAGAGTGCTAACCATTCGGCTGTTAATTTCTTATTTCGCTTAAATGAAATAAGGATAAAAAATTCCATAAATATTTTAGCTTAAGCTTTGTTTTGTATGAATTCCTTATAAAATTTAAAAAAACATTCACAATATTACCAATCTCAATATAGGATATTCCATGAAGGATAATAATTTATTATCCTCGGGTTGGGCAAGGTTGACTCAGCCTTTCATCCCTTCAGTGGGTTGATAAACTGAGTACCAAGCATGCTTGGGAACTAAACACTGGGGGTCTTACGTTAGGCTGACCACCTAACTGGGACATATGCTTCGCACCCCAGGGCCCTCGGTCATGAAAACAGTTATGGGCACTGTAGGCCTTGGCCTACATGGGCTGTCGTGCCATGGAGCTTAGTTTAGTTTATAATAATTTATTGCAATAGCCATTTCTCTTGTAAGTAACTGATTGCTGGACGCCGCATGATTTTCACACTGTCTCTGAGCTCTCTTAGAAGACGTGTAACTTATGGTTAAGCTTAGAAGTTGACTGAAACGTTTTCAAACTGGTAGGGGAAGGGAGCGCCTCATCATGTACGACTAGTGGTCGACCTACTTAAATTTGTGGATTTGTTTGTCGCTCAACGGTCATTTTTTTGCACACGAGAGCTAGTTAGACCGGGAGCTACGGTTTAAAGTGGATTCCGAACCACTACAAACATCCATACCCAAGGTGGGATTCGAACCCGACAAACTTAGGATTGTCATCTGATTTCTGAATGGGTATGGAGAAGAGAGCGCTTCATGACGTACGGCTAGTGGTCGACAAACTTAGGATTGTCATCTGATTTCTGAATGGGTAGGAGAAGGGAGCGCTTCATGACGTACGGCTAGTGGTCGACAAACTTAGGATTGTCATCTGATTTCTGAATGGGTAGGAGAAGGGAGCGCTTCATGACGTACGGCTAGTGGTCGACAAACTTAGGATTGTCATCTGATTTCTGAATGGGTATGGAGAAGAGAGCGCTTCATGACGTACGGCTAGTGGTCGACAAACTTAGGATTGTCATCTGATTTCTGAATGGGTAGGAGAAGGGAGCGCTTCATGACGTACGGCTAGTGGTCGACAAACTTAGGATTGTCATCTGATTTCTGAATGGGTATGGAGAAGAGAGCGCTTCATGACGTACGGCTAGTGGTCGACAAACTTAGGAATGTCATCTGGTTTCTGAATGGGTATGGAGAAGAGAGCGCTTCATGACGTACGGCTAGTGGTCGACAAACTTAGGATTGTCATCTGATTTCTGAATGGGTAGGAGAAGGGAGCGCTTCATGACGTACGGCTAGTGGTCGACAAACTTAGGATTGTCATCTGATTTCTGAATGGGTAGGAGAAGGGAGCGCTTCATGACGTACGGCTAGTGGTCGACAAACTTAGGATTGTCATCTGATTTCTGAATGGGTAGGAGAAGGGAGCGCTTCATGACGTACGGCTAGTGGTCGAAAAACTTAGGATTGTCATCTGATTTCTGAATGGGTAGGAGAAGGGAGCGCTTCATGACGTACGGCTAGTGGTCGACAAACTTAGGATTGTCATCTGATTTCTGAATGGGTATGGAGAAGAGAGCGCTTCATGACGTACGGCTAGTGGTCGACAAACTTAGGATTGTCATCTGATTTCTGAATGGGTATGGAGAAGAGAGCGCTTCATGACGTACGGCTAGTGGTCGACAAACTTAGGAATGTCATCTGGTTTCTGAATGGGTATGGAGAAGTTAGCGCTTCATGACGTACGGCTGGTGGTCGACAAACTTAGGATTGTCATCTGATTTCTGAATGGGTAGGAGAAGGGAGCGCTTCATGACGTACGGCTAGTGGTCGACAAACTTAGGATTGTCATCTGATTTCTGAATGGGTAGGAGAAGGGAGCGCTTCATGACGTACGGCTAGTGGTCGACAAACTTAGGATTGTCATCTGATTTCTGAATGGGTATGGAGAAGAGAGCGCTTCATGACGTACGGCTAGTGGTCGACAAACTTAGGAATGTCATCTGGTTTCTGAATGGGTATGGAGAAGAGAGCGCTTCATGACGTACGGCTAGTGGTCGACAAACTTAGGATTGTCATCTGATTTCTGAATGGGTATGGAGAAGAGAGCGCTTCATGACGTACGGCTAGTGGTCGACAAACTTAGGAATGTCATCTGGTTTCTGAATGGGTATGGAGAAGAGAGCGCTTCATGACGTACGGCTAGTGGTCGACAAACTTAGGATTGTCATCTGATTTCTGAATGGGTATGGAGAAGAGAGCGCTTCATGACGTACGGCTAGTGGTCGACAAACTTAGGATTGTCATCTGATTTCTGAATGGGTATGGAGAAGAGAGCGCTTCATGACGTACGGCTAGTGGTCGACAAACTTAGGATTGTCATCTGATTTCTGAATGGGTATGGAGAAGAGAGCGCTTCATGACGTACGGCTAGTGGTCGACAAACTTAGGATTGTCATCTGATTTCTGAATGGGTATGGAGAAGAGAGCGCTTCATGACGTACGGCTAGTGGTCGACAAACTTAGGATTGTCATCTGATTTCTGAATGGATATGGAGAAGAGAGCGCTTCATGACGTACGGCTAGTGGTCGACAAACTTAGGATTGTCATCTGATTTCTGAATGGGTATGGAGAAGAGAGCGCTTCATGACGTACGGCTAGTGGTCGACAAACTTAGGAATGTCATCTGGTTTCTGAATGGGTATGGAGAAGAGAGCGCTTCATGACGTACGGCTAGTGGTCGACAAACTTAGGATTGTCATCTGATTTCTGAATGGGTATGGAGAAGAGAGCGCTTCATGACGTACGGCTAGTGGTCGACAAACTTAGGATTGTCATCTGATTTCTGAATGGGTATGGAGAAGAGAGCGCTTCATGACGTACGGCTAGTGGTCGACAAACTTAGGATTGTCATCTGATTTCTGAATGGGTATGGAGAAGAGAGCGCTTCATGACGTACGGCTAGTGGTCGACAAACTTAGGAATGTCATCTGGTTTCTGAATGGGTATGGAGAAGAGAGCGCTTCATGACGTACGGCTAGTGGTCGACAAACTTAGGATTGTCATCTGATTTCTGAATGGGTATGGAGAAGAGAGCGCTTCATGACGTACGGCTAGTGGTCGACAAACTTAGGATTGTCATCTGATTTCTGAATGGGTATGGAGAAGAGAGCGCTTCATGACGTACGGCTAGTGGTCGACAAACTTAGGATTGTCATCTGATTTCTGAATGGGTATGGAGAAGAGAGCGCTTCATGACGTACGGCTAGTGGTCGACAAACTTAGGATTGTCATCTGATTTCTGAATGGGTATGGAGAAGAGAGCGCTTCATGACGTACGGCTAGTGGTCGACAAACTTAGGAATGTCATCTGGTTTCTGAATGGGTATGGAGAAGAGAGCGCTTCATGACGTACGGCTAGTGGTCGACAAACTTAGGATTGTCATCTGATTTCTGAATGGGTATGGGGAAGAGAGCGCTTCATGACGTACGGCTAGTGGTCGACAAACTTAGGAATGTCATCTGGTTTCTGAATAGGTAGGGAAAAGGAGCGGTTTATGAGGGAAGAGCATGTTGTCATAGTGAAAACTTAGATATTGCTCCGAGATTATTCGCAGACTCAGAGGAATGCTTGGTAAATGTAATGCACTGAATAAGTAGAGTGTGATGTCTATATAAAGTATTAACATCTGTGATAAACTTTACTTACAATTGCATCTTTTTCCATCATGAAACATTCCTTCCTCCTATCCACATGGAAAATACACTACTGGCCATTAAAATTGCTACACCAGGAAAGCGGCACACCACACACGTGAAATTTGCTGTGATATGCAAATGATTAGATTTTCAGCGCATTCATACAAAGCAGGTGACAGTAGCGACATCTACAATGTGCATAAAACCAGAGATTTGACAGCAGTTTTCTCATACTCAATTTCCGTTTAACGTTGTTTTCGGCAAAGAAAGTTGTTGTAATGCCTCGTGTAAGAAGAAGAAATGCCTATCAGCACGTGTCTGACTTTGATCGAGGAAGGATTATAGCCTACGGGGATTGCGATTTATCGTACCGCAATATTGCTGCTCGCGTCGGTCGAGACTCCATGACTGTTAGCAGAATATGGAATCGATGGGTTCAGGACAATCATACGGAACGTCATGCAGGATCTCAGCGACCCCCATCACTAACAGCAGAGAAGACAGACATCTTATCCGCATGGTCACAAGGGATCGTACAGCCACGTCACGAACCATGAGTCGAGAAATGGAGTCATTTGCAAGGCAACAAGTTTCTTCTCGAACAGTTCGACGACTTTTGCAGCAGCATGGATTGTCTGCACGGCGACCATGGCTTCGGCTACCATTGACGCTGCGTCACAGACAGACAACGAGAGGGGAGAGCCCTGTACTGTACCTATTGGTTATCAGGTAATGCATCACAGACAGGAGCACCTTCAATGAACCTGACTCGGGAATGGCATCACGTCATCTTTACAGATGAATCTCGGTTCTGTATACAGGACCATGATGGCCGCATCCGTGTTTGGAGGCATCGTGGAGAACGCGCATTGCCAGCTTGCATTGGACATCGCTATACTGGCCCATCTGCTGGAGTGATGGTATGGGGTGCCATTGGATACACGTCTCGATCACCTCTTGTTCGCATTACCGGCACTTTGAACAGCAACCGTTACATTTCCGGTGTGTTAAGGCCCGTGGCTCTGCCCTATCCTTGGGCCTCCCTAATGCTTTGTTTCAGCAGGATAACGCACGTCCGCATGTTGCCCGTACTGTTCTGAACTTTCTTGATACAGAACAAGATCGACTGTTACCCTGGCCAGCACATGCTCCTGATCTGTCACCAATTGAGAACGTGTGGTCAATGGTTTCCGAGCGATTGGCACGCCATCACTCACCATCCACTACTGTCGATGAACTGTGGCATAATGTTGAAGCTGCATGGACTGAGATCCCCGTACATGCCATACAATCTCTGTTTGACTCCATGCCTAGGTGGTTTGTTTGTTTGGTTTGTTGCTCAACGGTCATTTTTTGCACAAGAGGGCTAATTAGACCGGGACCTACGGTTTAAAGTGGATTCCGAACCACTACAAACATCCATGCCCAAGGTGGGATTCGAGCCCACAAGCTGTTGAACCGAAGGCAAGAGGGCTAACCATTCGGCTGACAGCTCAGCCCATGCCTAGGCGGATAAATGCTGTTATTGCAGCCAGAGGTGGCTGCTCTAGGTACTGATTTCTCAAGATCTATACATCCTAATTTCCTGTAAATCTAATCACTTGTTCTTTCCACTATAATGTATTTGTCCAATAAATATCGTTCTGTTATTTGCATTCCTTCTTGGTTTAGCAATTTTAAAGGCTAGTAGTGTATATGACGATCATGATTTAATCTGCGATCCATGACTACTAACCGCAAGAACAAATGAAAAGCGTGTAACGTTCAATGAGATGACAACTTACAAAAATAAAATAGTAAGCGTTTTAAAAGTTTCTTTTTGAGTCATCTAAATAAGCAAGATCCAATATATGTAGAATATAAGCAATGACAATAGGTATCAAAAGAAGTACTAATATTTATTTCCAAAACAATTAAAATTTTGCAATCTAATATCAGTTTGGTACACTTTGACTTTAATACTAATCATAAAATTAGAATTTCATCTTGATAATTGCTACTGTTTTTGATGAATTTAATTGGCAAACAAGTTTTAAACGCAAGTGAATTAGTTTTTTTTTCAGAAATGAAGCAATTAGAATATTGTACATTATGAATCATTTATCATGAAAAAGTAACAATTCCTCATGTGATAATATTGATACGTATAAAAAGTAAAAATACTTTTTATGACTCGAAAATGAAACGATTGTACGAAAATTTTAATGGTAACTAAGGATTGTTTTAGCAAAATGATTTGTGAATACTTAAACAGATAATTAATCTCTATTGTCACTGCCCGAATAAAAATGTAAATAAATTTTCGAGAAAATAAAATACAAAAAATTAAATGGTACTCTTTGTAAATGTGAGTTTAACTTTTTATAAATAAAATCATGTTTAGAAATAGATCGAGAAAATTGACAATTTTTTCAGTTTCTTGGTTGACAGGATTGTAGCTTAAATGGTCATTTTCATTTACCTAGTTCCTAACATCGGTATCTACAATTCAAGGCAGAATACAAACAACCTAATTCAAAGTGATAATTGAACCTACGAACTATTGAATGATAGCCCAGAGCACAACTAATGCGGTCATCCCTGCTTGGTCTTAACGATGTAGTGAATCTTGGAGTTATGGCTTGGGGATTTCTCTTTGATTCGATTGATTTACATAGAATATCTTGAACCATCTGGTAGAGTAATAGAAATACATAAAAATAAAGAAAAAATGTTTCCTAAAAGCTATATGATTATCAAGACCAATACAATAGGGACTTCCATATTTGGTATGGATGAAAATTTTCATCATTTATTTTGAATAATTACGGTAGGGATCCATAAACTGATCATTACTATGCCTTTATTTTAGAATGTCATTATAAATTTTAATGTCTAATTACAATTTTCATGCATACAAATGTTTTATTATGTTTTCGGAAACAAAAATTTTGCCTTTAAATACAGTAAATAATATTGAACTTTATAAGATATATCAAGGGATGTGGAAACACACCGAAATAAAAACTAACATTGAATACATTTTAATATTTTCCCAATAAAAGCAATATCACTTTTTTGATTCCAATACAAAATAAGACAAGAATATTTAAAAAAAATCTTGGCTATTGCCAAAGTTCAAAAATATTCTCTTTATATGACTACTTCTGGGATAAAAGTGCTTACGTATCTTGTAAGTGTTGAGTTATTGATATCGTTTCAGCTCAATTTGAAATGAAGTTAAACCCACTTGTCGACCATACAGTAACGTATTAAATGTCATGTTGGAGAATAAGTTCTCGCAAAGGCTCTTGATGTAATTGACCGATAATATGGCTTGATGAAGACATATGACTCAATGCAGCTGGGCCACTCGACTCGGTTACAGTCAGTTTAATACAATACAAAATGGATTACATTCTTCTTGAAATCACGTTTCACAAATATATTTATATATATATATATATATATTCAATTCTTCAAAATGGAATTTCAATGCATAGAACTTTATGTATACACCAGAAAAATTTCCGATTTACTAAATGAAGATTTTTATTTTCCGATTGTATCATTGAAAAAAAAAATTATTTTTGATTAATATAAATTTGATGTTCAGATTGCAAAAAAACATTCTTTAAGTTCAGTTCAGTTCAGTTAGATTGTAACAAAAGGTTTCCAGCTGACTTTCTGCAGACCGACAATGAAGTGGTAGATCGATGGTTAGCACACTGGTGTACATTTCAGTTGTTCATGGGTTTGATTTCCATCTTAAACGTAAATGCTTGTAATGGTTTGGAATCCAATATAGCTGTAGCTCCTAGATGAACTTTAATTTGGTTCGTTGCTCAACGGCCATTTTCCAGCACACACGGGCTAGTTAGATCGGAACGTAAAGTTTAAAGTAGATTCCAAACCACACCTTCGGTGAGAATCGAACCCATAAATTGTTGAAGCGAAGGTCACAGCACTAGCCATTAGGCTGCAATCCCTTTACTTCCCATGTGAATTACTCCGCCAGAAATGGTTGTAAAGTATTAAGCCATTATTTTGTGGACAGATGCCGCTAAGCACAACCAATAGTCTCATCATTTTCAGTCACGATCATGTGATGATTTCGACACCTGAACTGGTGTTCTCTTAGCAGAGGGGTATGTCATCCTAAGGAACTTAAACCGTGAATAGATTTCAAGTGTCTCAGTTATAAATTAGTTCAATATCTTAGCAAGATTATCTTAGGCTTGTTCAAGTATTGAACCATTTTTTTATCAACTAAACAAGAAACCATTTTTACACATCAAAACCAATAAAAAATTATTCATATTTCCAGAAAATTCATTAAGAAAAACTATATAGCCAAGATTGGACGCTCTATTTGGACAAACATCACTAAGCATTTTCTAAAGCTTAAAATCTTGAAACTGATCCTTAACTATACAATTTTCATTAAAAATGAAATGTAATTCGAGTCTCATTCAAGCAGTCATTTTAAATGCAGCATTTGTTTCAAAACTGTATCAAAATTTTAATTAGCACAGTATTTACAATTGGAAACTCGCTTCTGAACAATGTGTTGCGATGCTTCGGTTATCAAAATCTTGTTCTTGCAGGATTTAACTTTAGGAAGAATTTTGTGAAGAGTAGTTTTTTGGCGAAAGACATTTAGACAAAAGGAATTCATTTTCCACACGATTAAAACACTCTGTACGCAAAAAGTAGTTTAAGTGAAATTATTGGTTAAAATCAGTAAATTGCAATTCTTAAGATCTGAAAATAGCGAGTCATTTTTTTGGTATATTCCGTTAACTATGAAAGCTAATCTTAATTGATTCTTATATTTTTTCGATTGTCACAAGTGATTAATAACTATTCATTTCCATTATCTAGTGTAATGTGCAGGAAGAAAAAGCACGCAAATAATGATCTAAAAAGCTGTTAAATCTTTCTCCGAATTCAGTAATTTTATGATCGAATTCCCCAAACTTTATTTATACATTTTAATAAGAAATTTTCTTTTTCGTCGATGAGCATTCTGGCACGGTTAGGTTAGGTTTGTCTCTCTGTGATCAGTTTTTGAGCAAAACTAATTAAACGGCGATTAATTATAGCGTAAAGTACATTCCAAGCCATTACAATCATTCGTGCTCGACATGGGAATCGAACCCACAACTGTTGAATCGAAAGACAGAACACTGTTCACTAAGCAACTAGATTAGCTCTTATACATTCGTAAATATATATTTGGCAATAATACTATGATTCAATATTAAGATTACGATTTAATAGTTCCCCGGGATTTGATATTTTATTAAGACAAAATTAATAAACAGTGCATTTCCCCTAAACATGATCACCGCGCTTCTCTGGTTACAATACTTTTTGCAACTCGAAAGTTAATTTGCTTGGAATCTATAGTGATTTAAGCAAATTCGAAACTATTAAACAAATCCACGAAAAATCTGGGTATCGAATCTATGAACTGCTAAATTGAAGACTAGGTTGCAGAAAGTTCTGAGAGCAGGAAGACAATTAGGAATTCAATTAGTCTCTGATTTGAAAAATACAATATTTATAAGCATACAATGAATTACTCACCTTCCACATTGGTGTTTTTTATTTTTTATTTTCAACGAACGAGAGATATTAGGTCATATTAAGTGCCTCACTTTCAACGAGGGCAGGAAAGCTTTCGTCACCTGCACCAAGTGCCAAAATCATCAGGCTTCTCCTGAGCATCTTTTGGATTGCATGGGTCTCTCTAGGGAGGTTGGTTTGTTTGTTTGTCGCTCAACGGTCATATTTTGCACACGAGGGCTAATTAGACCGGGACTTACGGCTTAAAGTGGATTCCGAACCACTACAAACATCCATGCCCAAGGTGGGATTCGAACCCACGAACTGTTGAACCGAAGGCAAGAGCGCTAACCATTCGGCTGCCAGCTCGGCCTCTCTAGGGAGGATCTCTTTAGCAATCCTCTTTTAGTCTTCGACTTCCTTACAGTCAACGAACTCGTGGATCTAGTCTGACTCCGTCAGACATGGAGGATAAGCAACAACAACAACAACAACATTTTTTATTTTCAAGTGCCAATTTCAAGACAAATGATTAGGTAGGACGATACACTGCGTTACCCTCAATAAGTTCTGAAGTGTTGATGCAAATTAGAGAACTGAAATCAATTTAATAGTGAGCGGACTTGACGCGATGTATTTCCCATTATCAGTTCAACAGAAAATGGAATAAAGCAGGATGAACGGTGCTCAATTGCTTCTTTGTTTTAATTCTTTCATTTTTCATGATGTGTTTCAATAATAAAAAAATGACTCACTGTAACCTAGTCATAAAACCATGATCTTTGGTGGGGAGAGTGTCGGGTTCGATACAAAATACTGATGAACTACAGAAGATGTGTATTAAATTTCTTCTTTCTGCAGAGAACACACCCACAAAGTTTTGGTTCGTTTGTCGCTCAAGGGGTCATTTTTAACTATAGAACCCTAATACTATCTACAGTTTAAAGTGGATTCTGAATCACTATAAAGAACACCATTCGAGCTGGGAATCGAACCCACGAACTATCAAAACGAAAGCCAGAGTGCTAATGATTCGGCTGCCAACTTGTTATTCATATTTTTGATGTTTTATTTAATTTTAAAAAATAAAACTGTACAATTAGGGTTTTTTATGCTAAATAAAATAGATTAAATAAACTGGTAGAATTATAACACATTTTAATTTAATATCCGACTTCATAAAAGTTAAACTTATAAGTTAAAATGATTCTATTTTAAAATCTGAAGTTAAATTTATGAAATACTGAAAAAATATCTTTAATCAAAATGAAAATGGAGAGAGAAATACAAAACAAACTACAATCCCGTCTATGGACATTCCAATATTTTTGAATAAACGCTGCAGCTTTTCATTTGCATTTTTCTCTTTATTTTTACTGAATTCAAAAGGTAGTTTTAGATGCAAAGAAATGCCAAATACATCACTTATATTAGGATTTATACATTGAAAATCTTTCGCTACATGCCAATCATTTCACCCCTTTTCATTTTCAGGAATTGTATGAAAATGGAATCTAAAATTGAATTTTTGATTTACAAGTTTATTTAAATTGTATAGAGCCGCCATCCAACGAAGAAAGAAAGCCATTTTTTTTTGGCGATGAAATTCTTCAAGAGATGGCGAAATTGATCTTTTCTTGAGCTCGAATTATTCCATTTCTAAAATTTGAGAGAACCATTCTATCAAAAGATTTAGGTGGCCATTTTAACAATATTTTTATATCATAATCTTTTATGAATTGAATTTATTTTCCATAAGGGAATTCTTTGTAAAATATTCCAATAGAAAGTGAAAATGTTACAGTATACATATAGTTCTGAATGAGAATGACACAAAGTCATAGTAATATTTTGATTGACAATGAAATAACATTTAATTATTTCTCTAGGAAAACTGCATTAATTATTAAAAAATGTTATATTACTCGTTACTGAATTATTATTTTGTATATAAAACAATTTAAATATAACTTTTTAAAGGTTATTACTCTTCTTTAAGAATTGATTTAATTAAGCAGTTAATACAGCTATGCTAATAAAGATAGTTACATAATAATTAATCGCATAAGCTACATAAACATAAAAATACGATGAAATTCTTCAATTAACATTTTTGAAATTTAGAATTATTGACGTATAATAAATTACAGTTCGAAATTAATATTTATTTTCAGTATTTATTACACAGTTGGAAAAAATATTTATGATAGTTACAATAAAATCTTTTATTTTCATTTCTCATATTTTACTCAACAAATATAATTACTTATTTTACAAATGCCAAACATAAGCACCAAAGCCATTAGTTCACGGACTTACCAATACTTTTTGACAATGTCCCCATACTGAGAAAGTACGGTACAGTTATTTAAATAATCAAAAATCATTGGTTGATTAGAGTCACGCAAAAGACAGTTTGGGGAATCGACCACTCTCATTCTATAGAGATGGTCCTGCAAGCGGTTATGTCCAGTTAGACCTCTAAACAGAACCACCGTATCTTTCTTGGAAAAGTGGGAACAGTTCTCTCCTCCCCCAGAATCTTCCATCTCTTATTCCTTGGGGGTTGAACCATACCCTGTTTAAGAATTTTTCTTTGAGCATCTGATCTCAAGCGTGATGGGCGTAATGATCTGGAAAAAATTTTCTCCCCTTTAGATCAATGTCAAAATTAAAAAGAGTGGATCATATAGTGGCGCCATCTATCGGAAGTGTTTAGAGCAAAGTCGTACTTTTACCTACGTGATTGAACGAAAAACGCACCCTACTGGCTTAAATTCGCATAATCAACGGGATAGCTTGGCCTATCCAAGTGCCATAAATAACAACCACAAGAGTTTCTCTAAGGGTCTAGTTAATAAGCCATTTAGTCATGTGAAAAGAAAAAAAGACGATTTATACGTTAGTTAATAATAGTTCTATCAAAGCTTTACCTTCTTAGCCAATGCATCAGCATTTTTCATTGCCCATGATTTCACAATAGGCAGGAATCCCAAGGAATAAAATTCTGTGTGCTGGTGCGTTAAACAAGGGTCGACATTTTAAAATTCTTTTGAGACAAAGTTTGATTATTCAGAAGGGATAGAAGCGCACTTCATTACTTCATTACTTCAATTATACAATGGGAAAGAATTCATTGGAATGAGATTCCTCTAAATACAGAAGAGATATAATTAAGAATAAAAGATATTTTAAGTAACATATTTTTCTTTAATTCAAATATTTAATATATATTTATTCACTCTCTCTCTGGAATATACTTTCACTCAATACTTCATAAAATGTGATTGAAAATATTAATAATTTAAGTAATTATGTTTTAAATCACTGTAAGCAAATTGCTATGATTAAATTACAGTTTAAACATTGATTTTCATTTCTTACAAGCGATTTTTTTCTAAATAGTAGTATAATAAAACTTTAAATTAAATCAAATAACAATATGCAAGAAAATAATTCTTTATACGTGGATAATTAATTTAAACTTTTATATTTTTGAATAAATTTATTTTCTTTTATAAATTTAAATTATTTATTTTCATATTTTAATTTATCCATTTTTAAAATAAATAAAAAAATAAATAAATATAATTATACGAAACTGTTAAGTTTTTGGTCACCAAAAAATGGTGACATTAAAAAGAGTAATAATTTTGCTTTCATATATATCTTCTTAACAATAAAATAGTGTGTAAGGATTTATGTATTTCAAAACACTCATTTAAAGGGAAATAGGTTATGTAAATAAGACAAGGAGCACAAGTGAACAAACACTAAAACGGTGAAAAAATGTTGGCATCTCAAACACCGAAAGCAAAGGAAGGATTCACGAAAGGGGAATGCATTTTCTGCAGCATATTTATTAAATTTGTAACAGAATAATTATATAGGGAAATGTAATATAATTAAGATATTATGTTATATATTTAATAGTATTATTGATAAAAATATTAACTTATGTTATTAATACAAACTATTAATAACATGATAACACACACACTAATATTAATAACTAGTTAAAAAGCTTGAGTAATATTTTCTAGACTAGCTCATTTTACCATAATGTAGGCTATCAGTTCCATCGCCAAAATTCAAATGGTTTTCTTTAATAGGACAGTTTTATTTGAGAATAAAGTTATTCTCAAACTATATCATCAAATCATCATAATTTTTCTTAAAATCCATGGATAATTATCATCATAATTATCCATTCATTTTAAGAAAAATTGACGTTAATAAAAGGTTATTTATGATACAAACAATTATACATTTTTATTTTTTTTCACAAAATATATGCATTTAAATGAACAGCTTATCATCTCCCTGAATTTTTTTATATGGATTTTCTGTTTTTTTTCCATTTTTAGAAAGATATTTTATGAAAACTACTTCCATTTGGGGAATGTTAAATAGATCAGGGTCGCAATGTCCTCCAAGCGAAATATTTTTTAAAGTGGAAGATGAAGTATTGGAGTTTGTCAGTTGGATACCTGTTTCTGAATTTGACTCCCACTCAGCTGCTCCCATCTATTTGATAGAATTTAACTTAAAGCCTATAAGGCCTACAGAGAAACATGCTGGTGCACCCTCCATCACTTCTATCCAGTGTTTTTATTTTTGAATTTTATAACTGAAAGCACCGCAAAGTCTCTTGTTTTACAATTTGTTTTATTGCTTGCTACTCAAAAACGAATTTTTTTATATGAATGTCAATCAAATCGAATTTAGTTTGGCTTGATTTGTTTTTTTTATCGCCCATCTGTAAGTTTTTGCAAGAGGGCTAATTAGACAGAGACCTACAGTTCAAAGTGGATTCCGAACCACTAGACATGCACTTAAGCTAGAGGGGAAATTGGAAAGAACGAACTATTGAAAAGGCCATAGCGGTAACTATTCACCGCGAATTCAGTCTAATAAGAGAGATTGCAACATACCTAAATTTAGATTGTATTTGGAAAATTTCCTCTCCTACACGTCAATGTCAAAATTGAGGGAGTGGATCCTCTGGTGGTGCCATCTATCGGAGGAGATTTAGAGCAAAGTCGTACTTTCACCTTTGTGGTGCTCTGGTTAAACGAAAGACGTACCATGCTGACTTAAATTCGCATAAGCATGGCATAGCGAGCTTGGCTTATCCAAGAAAGAGAAACCCGAAATGGGTACCAAACTCACAAACCTGAAGACTGTTGATTCTAAAAGGCTGGAGTATTATCGTCTTGTATAAATCCTTTTTTATATCGCATTAACATTTCTTCCACTGTCAACATTTTAATATTAAGCGAGATGATTTATAGGCCAATGCTATATAACTTTTCTCTCTCCATGGCTAATACATAAGTTATTATGTTATTATTCTGAAACGAAAAAAAAAAAAAAAAAACTATCATTTACGAAATACATTGACATAAAAAAGGCCTTACATCTAGGCATATTTCAAAATAGCAAGATAAATGTAGGTAAACATGAAGGAATTCTAGTTTTGAATATGAAAAAGAAATACTATAATCTCATGTGGTAAAATTGTTGTGTATCCAGAAAAAAATACAAGTGTAGAACACATTGTATATTAACAGAAACACAACAAGATTTAATAAATTTTTTTAATATTAATAAATATAATTATAAATTTTTACCCTGAATTCGCTAGTTTCTTTTTTAGCCTTCAAATAATAAAATTCTTTTTCTAAAAATTACTCAAGTGAATTAAGAGCTGCATTTTGCTCTCAATAGCAAAAAAATCTATATATTGATTTCACTATATTTTTCGACTGAGGATTAAAATTAAATACTAGCTTCTGACAGGTAAGCATGAAACCGTTTTGACCTTCATAAAATATTTATTCAGACATAAAAAATACCAAAACAAAATCATAATTATTTTTTTTATTTTTTGCAAGGGAGATTCTCGTAACTTTCAACGAGAATATAAAATTACATTTCGCTTTTTGTTTTCATGATGGGAGTATATTTGTGGCTGGTTACGCAGCATGAGCACATCTAAACTCCAACAAACAGAAAAATAAATGCTACAGATATAATTTGGAGATCAGTATATTACTTTAAGCTCTTCAAATAAATACTTTCGCTCAAGCATACGCACCACACACAAATCATTCTTGAACAAATTATGATTTATATTGGATAAAAAAGTTATGAAGTCACATAACCAGCGAATTTAGAAATAGCTTCGCTGCGGGTAATGACAGTGTTCTATTCAAACTTCCTGCTTTTCTAATTGTAGAATATTTTATGCATTTTCATGGATTTAATACTAGAAGTAATAGTTTCACAATTTAATTTCTAATAAAAGATTTCGTATTTGATCACTAAATGTACCATTTTAAGATTAAATTTCAAAATTTCAACGAATTCTAGTGACAAATTTTCTGAATTTCTTTATTATACATTTATTAACAATTCGAATTTCAAACATTAAATTTTCTGAGTTTCCCATTATTTACGAAAATATATGTTCATTAAATATCTTAAATTAAAGCGGCAGCCAACAAGGCGAAGTTCAACATCGAATCTCTGAGAATAGTGTCGAAGTTCATTTTGTTAATAAAACTATTTCTTATATAAGGAGCAAATCATCGGTTTGAGTAACCATTTTTGGAACAAGTTCAGTATCCCCATACACTGATTTCTCGCCAAATCTGGTAAGAGTTGTTTACGTTGTAGTGTTGCCGATTCCAGCTTTTGTTTTTATTATAGTGTTGCCAAATTTAGTTTTTTTACTATTTTTATTTTTTCCTAGCCAGATTCCGTTTTTCTCGTGTTTTAAATAATTTTTACGTTATATATGTGCTTTTTTTAGTGGCAATAGCTCTTTTAGTTTCACTTTGAGAACTTTCCAGAACTTTCTTTGCTAATTGTTCTACGTTTTAATTGCTAGTCATTTTAATTTCGTTCACTTTTGCTGCTGGAATCGGTGGATTTCCCGCTGTTGTGTTTCTTTGTCGCCAGTGTCCAAACATCGTAAATTTTACTTTTTTACTATTACTTTTTCATTATTATTTTTATTTGGTTTAATTATAATATATATTTTTTATTAAATGATATATTTTATGTATTTAAAACCGTTAAATGTTCTTTTTTCCTTATTTTGTTTTCTTAATTTATTATCATCTTTTTATTGTTTTAATTACTTTATTTTTTGTTTTAATTTAAAATGTCTCTTATTCAAAATGTTGTTGAAAAATATCAACAAGTTATTTTAGCAAAAATTAAAGATAATAATGATGGATTATTGCTCAGGATTCCAAATTATTAATTAATTTAGGATTCGCAAATATTAATTAATTTTTAACGGAAATTGGATTTGGAGAAGGTGTAATTATTTTATTTAAATTCTATTGCTTACATGTATTTTTTTTATTATATTCGTGTTTCATTTTTATTTACTTAAAATGTGTATATATTTAAAAATATTTTATTCATGTTTTTTTTTAATTTAAAAAATGTATATATTTGAAAAATAAGTTTTTGCATGCTTTTTTTTTAAATTTTATAAAGTGTATATATTTAGAAAAATACTTTTGCATGTTTTTTTGTAAAATTAGATAATTATTTTTACTGAAATGTGACACTGGTGACAAATGAATAAGTCGAAATAAATCGGCATGTCATAACCAATCGGCATGTCAGATTAATTTCATATCAAGTAAGTCCATTATTTATATTTATTTCCCTTTTTAAATTTTCTGAAATGCATATTTTTCGATCGAACTTAGGGAAATTTCCCGTTTTAATAAACGCGCGACTAGCTTGGCGACAAAAAAATTCGCCGCGTCGCCAAGTGTATGGGGATACTGAACTTGTTCCCCATTTTTAATTGATTCAGTTTGTTTGTTGCTCAACGGTCATTTTTTTTTGCACACGAGGGCTAATTAGACCGGGACCTACGGCTTAAAGTGGATTCCGAATCACTACAAACATCCATGCCCAAGGTGGGATTCGAACCCACGAACTGTTGAACCGAAGCCAAGAGCGTCTAACCATTCGGCTGCCAGCTCGGCTTTTAATTGATTCAAGTTGTTAACACATGGACATTAGAACAGGAGAAAAAGCAAAATGAAAAAGACACTACAGAACATATACTTTATGGTTAGTTTAAAGCGGTAAAGAGACAATTCAATTTTTTAAAAAATTCTTTATAATTAATATAATTCTAAATTAAGAATTGCAATATTTGTAAACAATCGCTTTTGAATCTTAAGACTATTGCCTTTGCTTATGCCAACATTAAAAATTTTCTTTTAGCTTGTTTTTTTAGATAAAATATGGATGTAAAACATAAAATTAGCCAAAATTTTAATTTCTTATATCATATTTTATGTGGAATAGGTTATTTTCTGGTAAATTTTAGTGAAATTTTAACAAAACTTGACACATGCAGTCGAAAATCAACGTAGATGGATATCTTTAATTCTAGTTCATACAGAATAAAAACGATATATATAATATTTCAAATTTTTATAATTATTCTTTATTCTATTTAATATAGATATAGCTAGATTTCGAATATTTTTAATAGTCTAATGCCCTGTGTATTAAATTCTACGAAAAAAGCATATTATTTTTCATTTGGAACAAATTATACGTCGAAAAAGCTACTGCTTAGATGTAAAATTGAATTGTAATTAATAGTAAAGGAAAATGATATTTCAGGAGAATTTCTTAATTTCATTTGGCATTGATAAAACCATATTTTAAATTCATTTTTAATTGATTGAAAACCTGATTTTAGCGATGATAATTTATAGTTCTACGAACAATACACATTGTGTTTTCATATGACCAACGCATATGTCGGAAAAGTTGTGTTTGTGAAATATTAAATTATAATTCGTAATTAATAAAAACGATAATTTATAAGGTTTTCTGAATTCCGTTAGGTGTTGATAAGAATCGAAAGTATTCTTAAATGGATTTAAAATATTTTAAGTTCAAAGATCTTCGGACAATGGACATCAGTTTTTATTTGGCACAAATTATTTATCCAATAAACTGTGAAACATAACATTATATTTCGATCATAATAAAGAAAACATTTTATGAGAAGACATGTGAAATTAATGAAACCACAAATTTCGTTAGTCTTTTAATAGATAAAATTCATGCATTTTACTGATGACAGAAGACAATTCCATGAACAATGCATCTTTTTATTTGAATTTAGTACGCTGAATAAGTTCTCAAGAATTTTTAAGTCTGTTCTCAATAGATTATTGATTTGATAGACGATAAATTGCATTCTTCGAACCAACTTTTAATTTTATTCGATGAGTAAATTCTTTCATTATTGTACATTAAGCTAGAATGTAAAGCGCCTAATTTTTCCTGACAACAACATTGAAAAATTGCAACACATAAAAATATATAACATTTTGCTGTAATTTCTTAGAAAAAAGAATTTCAAACTCCGAAGAGTTAAAGCTTTTAACGAATAATTATTAAAAAAAAATCTATTTTATGCCGTTTTATATGAAACACCAAATAATGAAAACATTATTTGTTTGAGAAATATTTCTGTAATAGTCAGTGAATATTTCATCACCTTTTTATCTTAAATAGACTGATTGTGGATTGAGTCACTGGAGAAATATTTAAGATCGTGCGATCTATAGCCATTGCTTAAAAAATTACAAAACATAGCTCTATAAAAATCACATTATCGGATTCCAAATCTTCAAAACTCAAAAAGAATTAATTTCATAATTTCCCATAAAGAGAACATTGTCGACATTTGATAAACTCCCAAAATAACACCGCCAAGCAACCACTGGCGATTAGCAAAAGCATTTCCTTTCGTGCAGTGTATTATTAGAACAGCGGTCCACTTGAAGCCAATTTTCGCTTAGACTTGATAACTCGCCACGGATATTAATAAATGGCACAAGGCGTCCTGCGAAACGCTCTTTCCGAGCAATACTTATAATTAAAGTGTCGGGCAAAGAAATGGGTAACTCACGCGACGCAAGTCAATTATAGCATCAGGTTGCGATATGTACGCTGAGTTTAAAAAAAAAAAGCGGTCGAGCAAGTCCATTAGATACTTCCGATGACAGAAAGATATAGATTTAGGGGTTTTCATTACATTGTAAAAATAAGATTTATAACAAAGCATATTTATAGTTATCAAGTATAAAAACAAAAACGTAAAAAGCAATGAGGATTTTTTTGTGCAAGCAGAAATAGTTAACGTTGCTAACGCATTTATTTATTTCATTTTTCTATTTGATAAAAAGGTTTGGTTTATCACTCTATAAGTTTGGATCAGGAGCTAATATGACAAGGTTTGCAGGTTATATAAGGTGGGTCCTGTGTCATTTAAAGGTGTAAGTGCGAAGTCAGAATCGAAGCCATGAACTGTTTATCAGGAAAAGAAGCATAAATAAAATGAATTTAATTTTATGTGTAAGTATTTAAAAATGAGTACGGCGCTCAAATTACACAATGAAATATTCAACTGATTCTTATCTAAGCAAAAATGTTTATATTGGATTGAAAGGCTGAGTATATAAAGTTACATATCAATTGCTGAGTATCAAAGTTACGTATCAATTGCTGAGTATCAAAGTTACGTATCAATTGTCGAGTATCAAAGTTACGTATCAATTGTCGAGTATCAAAGTTACGTATCAATTGTCGAGTATCAAAGTTACGTATCAATTGTCGAGTATCAAAGTTACATATCAATTGTCGAGTATCAAAGTTACGTATCAGTTTCTGAGTATCTCAAAGTTACGTATCAATTGCTGAGCACACACCCCAAAGTATCAATTGCTGAGTATTTCAAAGTTACGCATCAATTGCTGAGTATCTCAAGAGTTATGTATAAATTAATGAGTATCTCAAAGTTATGTATCAATTGATGAGTATCTCAAAGTTACGAATCAATTGCTGAGTATCTCAAAGTTACGAATCAATGCTGAGTATCAAATTTACATATTAATCAAGTACTGAGTATGAAAGTTAAATATCAATGAATTGCTGAGCATCAAATTTAAGCATCACTTGCGGAATGCTAAAGTTACGTACCAATTGTTGAGTATCGAAGTTACGTATCAATGAATTGCTGAGCATCAAATTTAAGTATCAATGAAATAATGAGTATCAAAGTTAAGCATTAAAGACTTGCTGAGTATCAAAGTTAGCAACAACTGCTGAATATCAAAGATAAGTTTCAATCAATTTCTGTGCATCAAAGTTAAGTATCAATTTCTGAATACTAAAGTTATATATCAATAGCTGTGTGTGTGTGTGAGTATCTCAACTTTAAGTAAGAATTGCTCAATATCAAAGTTAAATATCAATTGCTGAGTATCAAAGTTACGTATCGAAATTGCTGAATACCAAAGTTACATATGAATTGCTGAGTATCAACGACACATATTAATAACTGAGTATCTCAAAGTTGCGTATCAATTGCTAAGTATCAAAGTTACATATCAGTGAATTGCTGAGCATCAAATTTAAGTATCAATGAAATACTGAGTATCAAAGATAAGCATTAAAGAAATGCTGAGTATCAAAGTTAAGCAACAACTGTTAAATATCAAAGTTAAGCAATAACTGCTGAATATCAAAGCTGAGCAGCAACTGCTGAATATCAAAGCTAAGTATCAATCAATTCTGTGCATCAAAGTTAAGTATCAATCAATTGCTAAGCATCAAAGTTACGTATCAATTTCTGAATACTAAAGTTATATATCAATTGCTGTGAGTATCTCAAAGTTAAGTAACAATTGCTGAGTATCAAAGTTACGTATCAATTGCTGAGTATCAAAGTTACATATCAATTGCTGAGTACCAAAGTTACATATCGATTGCTGAGTATCAAAGTTATGAATCATTTGCTGAGCACTCCCCAAAGTTACGTATCAATTATTGAGTATCAAAGATTGCAAATCCGGTGGATAAAACAAACAAATTTCTTCATTTTATTCACTAGATTTACAATTTTTGAAACATTCATGTATAATGCTTAGAGAACAACTACTAATTAAACAAAAGTTTCCAATAATTTAGTTATAGCAATTAAAAAATTGAGAATTTTAAAATGTGATAATGATAAATTAACTTATCTTACAAGGTGGCCCAAAGTGCAAAAATGTCTTACTGTGGTATAACAATGAACTGTTTGTTTATGTTGCCTTTTTTCTTGCACAAAATAGATCATGCATTTATGAACACTGTAAGCCAATATTTTGCTTTAGAAACACATAGCAAAAACATGAAAGTAAAAAGTTTAGAAAAGATGTTGATAAATTTACTATTTCTGGCATTCATGCTCAACTAAGCCAAAATGTTCTGAAACGAAAAGATTTTGTAAAGTTACTAGGATTAATGGTCCAGTTCCTTCGTAGCGTAAGACCATTATTCAAGATAAAATGCAGAGCACTTGTCAATGCGCCAAGAGACAATGACATTCGACATGAATTATTCAAACACCCGAATTGATGCGAATAATTCCTCTTAAAGTATGAATATTATTTTCTGCTTTAAGGATGATGAATATAACTATAAGCGAGTGCTAAATTTATCATCTATTTTACTCAATAAAATCGATATACGTTGAATTTAACCCATCCTTTAATAATGAGTCAAAAATTTATTAGAAATTCTTTTGAATAGAAATTTTTCAAAAGTTGTTTCGTTTTTAAGAGGATGAAAATTTTATTGAAGTTTTTTTGGCAACATAAACCAATAACTGAGCAATTCTATGCATTTATGGTTATTGGACTAGAAATTATTCATAAAGGAATTAGAAATTTTCTAGAATTTACGTTATAAAAAGATACATTCCTTTGGTAACGGAGTATTTCGGTTCTAAGCAAAATTTGAAAAATGTTAAAGTCCATTGTATGTTAGGCAGATTAGATTGTAGACAAACTACTTTTCTTTAAGGTGGCCTTTAAACTAAATGATCAATAAAAGGTGTGATATAACAATAAATCAACTATTTCTTTTTATGAGAGCGATACTTTCGATTTAAGGTTCAGCCATGAAATTTTATGCATGCGTATTGAACCAAAATCATGAATACGCCGCTAACTTCAATTGCAATTTCATATTTCCCTATTAGAAGGCCTAGCTCGATTAAAATTTCGTATAAAAGAAACGCTTGAGCGTTCTTTCATAAAAATCATTGACGGCCCAGCGAAACTGAAGCAGCTTACAAATCAGATAAAAACCCGCAGAGTCAGTGTCTTTATGCTGCTTCTTTGAAGTAATATTGGCAACAGATATAGTTGAAGAAAACATATTTAAGAAGTCAAATCTCCTGGCTTCAGTGAAAGACATGGAATCCGGAACACAAAATTTACTTCCCAAGAAACATTCAACTTTATGATTGTTGAGTCTACTTCCATATTTTCTTTGCATTTCCACCATAGGAAAATAGTACTCATCAACTTACATCCTCCCCCTCAGAAATATATTCGAGATGCAAGCCATCAAAGAGGCAACAACATCAAGCAAAACGACCGGGGATTCCTGTTGGGGGTCCTTAACGTCAAAACTTTTGCGATAGAATCTGATCCTCAGCGGCATCAACAGCCCAGAACCATCAACGCTAATGACATTAACTTCTCGAATTACGTCCTTTTACGTGGGGCGACGTTAATACGCCACGGCAGACAGCTGAATACGTCCCGTTCTGCTGTAAACCCCCGCTTTTAACGAGCGCATTTATCCGCATAATTTAGCGAACGCACACGCATTTACTGCCGGTGGTTCAAGTAGTACAAAACTAGGGACGGTGGAGTTACAGCGTGTGCTGGGAGGGATACGATAGCAGACGTCAGACGCTGAGGGGGCGTGGCCAAAAGCGCCCATCGATCGAACCAGGTGAAGGAAAACCTCGGGATCGATGCATCAGGTAGCTGTACTGTACGTCACACACACTCTCCGAAAGCAACAGGTTCGGGGTTTTGTTCGAAAAGACAGTCTTGTCCGCGTGGGTGTCTGGTTAGAAAGAGAGAGGGATTCGGCTGGAAGGGGTCGATGATTTGTGTGCGTGGGCGATCAACCGGTGATATCAAATAACGAGGATTGAGGGATTTCGTTTTTTTTTTCTTACTTACCGGGTGGCAACCTTTCTTGGGAGTTGGACTGCTTTAAAATATGGATCACTCCTGAATGCTCATTTTCAGGAAATGTGTGGGAAGAGGATTTCATTCATCTTCACGCCGGGGAAGAAATCAATATTTATTCTGCATCCCAATGCAATACATCAGGAGGCTGCATTCAATTTTAAGACAATATTTTCAGTGCTATATGAGTCGCAACAGCCCACGCTCGATTCAGCCTACGTTATTTTTAAAAGCTTATATTAGGTTGGTGCGTATGAAATGTCGGATTCTCTTTACATGCGGACGTTTTCCTCCCTGTTTTCGTTATACTTTTGTATTTGGCATAACCTCATTCATACTCGTATTGTCCATTGCCAGAGACTCATTTCAGCAAAATAGGTTTTCTCGAAGGTCTTCCCTTTTTTATTTCTTTTGAGTTTATTGCCGATATGAATTCTGCCGACATTCGCGTCATTTTCTTATATGAGTACAAACTTGGTAATAGTGCTGCAAAAGCTGCACGCAACATAAACCAAGCGTTTGGGGAGAATACGGTTAACGATCGGAAAGTGCAGCGTTGGTTCGAAACATTTCGGACTGGCGATTTTTCACTGCAAAATGAGCCGCGCGGAAGACCCAAAACGTCTGTGAAGAATGATGACCTGAAGGCTCTAGTGGAAGCGGATCCAGCCGTATCCACGAGGGAACTTGCTATCAGGATGAAAGTTGACCATACAACGATATTGAGACACCTTTCTGAGATTGGCAAGGTTAAGAAGATGGACAAGTGGGTACCGCACGCACTGACAGAGCGAAATAAGCTGGATCGGTTAAACGTATGCTCATCATTGCAGCATCCACCCTATTCACCGGATCTCTCGCCGACCGATTTTCATTTTTTCAAGCATTTAGAGCTGTTTTTAAGGGGCAAACACTATGAAAATGAAGACAGTCTAAAAACTCGATATCAGAGTTTATTAATTCTAAAGACCAAAATTTTTTAAGACAGGCATCTACGCTTTAAAATCTCGTTGGGAGAAGTGTATTGAAGCGAATGGAGCATACTTTGATTGAATAAACAGCTTTTGAAGAAAGATATGCAGTTTTATACAATCACTTAAGAATCCGACATTTCATACGCACCAACCTAATATTTTCTTAAGTGATGCTTTGGAAACTAGTAACAAGATATAAGATTGTTTTATGAAGTTAAAATTCATTTTCATTTACTATATAAACAAGTATCTCACATATTTAGATTAAAACTAATTTACTGGGTTTTTAAAATTATAAATCCGGCAAATCGTAATGAAAAAAAAATTTAATTACATAATATTAACTGCATACTCATTCCATTCATGGTAAGAATAATATTTGTTTTTCGTCGCACAATTCCTCCTTGGATTCATAAAAATTTTTGCTAAGTTTTTCACTTTTAAAAATGTATCCTAAATAAAGTTTAATTAGGTTAGTTTGTCGCTCTACAGTCGTTTTTTGCACATGAGGATTTATTAACCGGCACTTACAATTTATCGTGAATTCCGAACGATTAAAAACATCCACACTCTAGGGGAGAATCGAACTCAATAACAGCTGAACTGAAAGCCCAACTGCCATCTTTGTGATTGTTTTGGCTTATTTGTCTCTCAACAATCATCTTCTGCGCACGAAGGCTAATTAGACTGGAACCTACGGTTTAAACTGCATTCTGAATAACTGCAAATATCTAAACCCAAGGTGGGGTTCGAACTCACTAACTGTTGAACCAAAGGGAAGAGCGCTAACCATTCGGTTACCATCTCAGCTTCCATCTGGGCAAACACTTAATAAAAATCAAACGCCATCATACATTTCTTGTAAAAGTTATAGAATTTCAAAGTAAACTGGAGGACATTTCTGTCTTTTTTGTGACAAAATCATTTAATTACAAGAAATTCAAGCAATCGTTAAGCGTTTTATCTAATGAAGGGTAAAATGGATTTAAAATTGCTATTAGGTTGTTAAAATCTAGGTGAGATCGGTCTTTAGTTAAGTGAAAGCAATGAATTCCATAATGGATTGATTTTATCTCTATATTTAGCAAAATGTACGACCAATTTAAACACATTTTTAACTTTTTCAAAATATAGCCTAATTATAATAAGCAAATATCTGTAATAACAGTTCATGTAATATGAGTTATGGATTCCCTTGAAAACCAGAAGAAATTCCACAAATGGTTATTTGATAATTGGCAACACAGCTGATTATACGATATTTAACCAATCATTTGACATGGTTATTAATTGATATAGTGCGGAAAAGCATTTTATCTACTTCAGTATAAATTAAATCTTAATGAGTTTGGTTTTAAAAATTCACATTTTAGTCCATAAATCTTTATACTCCCTTGACTAAAATCCAAATTAATCATAGTCCTTGACTAAGCATATATACATACATAACGGTGCAGGCAATCACCGGACTGTACCTTAAGGTAAACGTGTTTAGAATACTCACTCATCACCCAGTGCCTAGTCATTTTGAACACAATCAGGTGACGAGGCCACAATGAGCTGGCATCCTCCTCTCCACTTCCACCCCGGCATCGTTCTCATTATCGGAAGGTGGTGAGTTGGTATCGTGGTTTAATCGAAGATCCGTCGTGCTCCCCAATGGTGACTGGGACACGTTAAAACTCTGGGCGTTATCACAATGTCCTCCAAGTGAAATGATACCTCTAGGGGTGGCAGGCCAAGTTTTGGGGGTCTTCTGCTTCAAAATCATGAAGACTTCACCCGGCTGCTTCTATATAACAATAAGAACCCAGCTCTGAGCTTGGTACACCCGGTCTAATTAGCCCTCGTCTGCAAAAAATGACCGTTGAGCGACAAACAAACCAAACCAAACTGAGCTTGGTACAGGGAAGCATGCTGATCCCACACCAGAGGCGTGGACACGTCTTCAACCCACGGAGCACCTGCAGTCAGTGAGGAATAGAATGATGTTACCCTCCCAAACCCTGCCCGCTGCAAATGATGCTTCACTTTTCTGATCTTAACGGGAAGCGACTTGACCAAGTACAGCATTATCTCTATATTTTTAGATTTGAATTAATGACTCAGGGTCACAGTGAACAAGAGCGAGGACGTTGTTACGATTTTACGCAATGGCTACTTGGCGGTCTTTGGAAAGAGAAGTCCTAGATTAATAAAATCCACAGTTGATAGTCTAAGAACCTCTACCAAATTTGACATTCTGAATTTTTCCATTGAAAGCTAAACAGTATAAGCACTATACTCTAAGAGCTTTGAGCAAACTTGACATTTCCCCACTACTTTTGTTATTACATTCATAATTATAAGTTTTTCAGGGTGAAATAATAAGTAATTGAATTCCATATTATTTAAGGAAAGTAAGCGGTCGATGATTTATAAAGCATTAGAACTGCTTTCAATTGCCCACATATTTGATACCAAATAGAAATAATTTTAATACGAAGTTCGGCCAAAATGATAAAAAAGAGAAACAGTATAAGCACTATGTAATCTAACCCTCTTTATAAAGTTGACATTTCTCAACTATTCTTACTATATTAATAATTATGAATCTTTCAGGATAAAATTGAATAATCTAATGTAAAATTTTAAAGAAAAAAAAATTGGGATTATTCGAATAGATGTTTTTTTTTTTAAATAAAAGTGATTATTATTTTTGCAGTATAAAGCAATAGCATATAATTAGAATCATTTTTAAATCATAGATACCATTATATTTCTTCAAATGCGTTTTAAAATCCGTCTCTGAATGGTTTCTGGATATTTTGCATCAGTGAAACTTTAGTGGGAAAAAAAAAAACAGTTTAAATGTTCACACTATAAACCAATGATTCATGACAACTATATTTTAGATAGTTATTACGTAAGTTTTCGATTATTCCAATGAATTGGCATTCATGGTAAGTACGATGAAAGGAAACAAGGGCTCTAGAATCTTTACATGTTCAGATATTGCTTCATTAAATCATTTGAATATAAACTTTTAAAATTTTCAGTTGTAGGATGTAAAAACTATAAAAATTAGGATTCTATCTGGTTACATAAAGGTTTTACTATTCCATCAAGACATTCGAAATAAGATTGTTGTGGGTCCTCTACATTTGATCATTTAAAAGTCCAACTGTTCCATCAAAGTACCCGCACTAAGATTGTTCATGGTAGGAAGTAAAAAGAATAGAAACTAGGATTCTCATAATTCGATCACATAAAGCTTTTGCTATATCTGAGATAACATTCCAATAGAAAATTTTTAAATCCTCCGTAATAAGATGTAAGAAGTACATAAACTAGGATTATATCTGATTACGTAAAAGTTGTCACAACATCAACGCATTCGAATAGAAGCATTTGAAAATGTTCATGGTAAGAAATAAGAAGCATAGAAACTAAGAATTCTTTCATCAAATAATATAAAGTTTCCACGGTTATATCAAAGCATTCGAACGGAAACTTTTGCAATTGCATGTGGTAGGAATAAAGAAATATAGAAACGTGGATTCTATCTGATTGTGGAAAGCTTTTAATTTTCGATCAAAACACTGGAATTGAGATTGTTATTGAGAGGAAGTAAGGGCAGAAACTACATCTCTATATCTGATATAAAGGTTCTACTGCGCCAGAGAAAGTATTCGAACAGAAAATTTTAAACTTCGGTAGGAAGTAAGAAGTATAGAAAAGATGATTCTATATCTGAATACGTAAAGGTTTTACTGCTCCATCAAAAGATTCAAACTATGATTGTTCATAGCAGGAAGTAAGAAGAATAGAAACTCTAGGATTTTCATCATTCGATCACAAAGATTTTGCTGTTCCTGAGAAAGCATTCTAATAGAAAAATTTGAAATCATCCGTAATAGGAAATAAGAAGTATAGAAAAAAGGATCATATCTGATTATGAAAAAGTTTTACTACAGCATCAATGCATTCGAATAGAAACATTTGAAAAATATTCGTGGTAGGAAGTAAGAAGCACAGAAACTAAGAATTCTTCCACCAGATCATATAAAAGTTCTATGGTTATATCAAAGCATTCAAATAGAAACTTTTGTAGTTGCCTGTGGTAGAAAAAAAGAAGTATAGAAACGTGGATTCTATCCAATCTTGAAAAGGATTTAATATTCTATAAGAACATTTGAATTAAGATTCTTGTTAGGAGGAAGTAAGGACAGGAATTGACTTTCTCCACTTGGTCATATAAAAGTGTTCTACAGTTCCAGAGAAAGTATTCGAATAGAAACTTAAAATTGTCCATGATAGTTAGTAAGAAGTACAGAAACGAGGATTCTATATGAATACGTATAGGTTTTATTGTTCCATCAAAACAATCAAACAATTATAATCAATGCAGGAAGTAAGAACAACAGAAACTAACATGTTAGCCATCTGATTATATAAAGGTTCGAATAGAAAATTTTGAAATAATCCGAGGTAGGAAGCAAGAAGTATAAAAACGAGGATTATATCTAAAAGTGGCATTGATTATGTAAAAATTAAACATGTAAAATTTTTACGCCAAGCTGGCAGCCGAATGGTTAGCGCTCTTGCCTTCGGTTCAGCAGTTCGTGGGTTCGAATCCCAACTTGGGCATGGATGTTTGTAGTGGTTTGGAATCCACTTTAAACCGTAGGTCCCGGTCTAATTAGCCATCATGTGCAAAAAATTACCGTTGAGCGACAAACAAACAATTTCAGTTGGAAATCAGTTTGTGAACCTTAGTTTAAAAAATTTTTTACTATTTATCAAATCATGACAAAAATTATCTTTTAAAGGTATTCCTGGTAGGAAGTAAGGAGAATAGAAATGAGGGTTATTTCCATCGGATCATTTAAAGTTTTCATTTTATTCCATTAAATAATTTCAATAGAAAACTCCAAAAATGTTCTTGGCATTAAATAAGAACAGAAACTAGAATTCTTACCATCAAAACATTAAGAATTATTGTTCCATCAAAGCATTCAAAGACAAACTTATGAGTATTCGTGATCGAAAATTAGAAGAATCAGAACTGGAATCTTATGATTATGTAAGGGTGTTACTGTGGGAAAAACGGAAGATTTATGAAGCTTGGCTCAACACTCCTGGTCAAACCCATGCTAAAAGTATGATCTGTGGATCATCAGCGAGGACTGCCTCTGAAATTCTAAGATGCTCTAGGCAGAAGATACGTTTCATCGTAGGCTTCATAACTGGGTACTACTATTTCAGGAAACACCTCCATAAAATGGGACTGTTTCAGCAAGACCCTATCTGCAGGAAATGTCATACGCAAGAGGAAACGGGCAAGCATATCATTTACGAATGCGAGGCTCTTGCCCTCCTTAGATTAACTTCTTTAGGCATCATCCATACTAGAGAGTTACACTTAGACTCCATTAAAGGGTTATATCGGACTTTATTAATAAAGTGGGTGACCCTGGAAATAGGAAACATTGGGTTTGGAGTTAATAGTATAAAATGCTGATAAAAGCAGAGGTGCCCAATATAATACAAACCCAACTCTAAGAAGAAGAAGAAGAAGAGTGTTGCTGTCGCATCAAAGAATTGGAATAAAAAGTTTCGAGAGCTTCTCCGGGGTAAAAATATAAGAATAGAAAAAGAGACTCACTCTACTTTATTTTTAAAACTTTCGCAACTTTTTTTCGCAAGTAAGCAGACAAGAATAAATTTTTTTGAATTAACCTTAATTGCTCTCGCATGCGTCTGCTGTCTTTCTTGACAGAAACGTCTATCTTGCCCTGTGATTCATTTCAAAAAGTTAACGAAGTGTTAAGGATAACGCGTTTAAGGGAAAATAAATAAAATAAAAAAATCCTGCGGATTTTTTTAGAGCACAACTATTTATTATAATTCTTTCAGCGATGAGATAGAAAAATACTGAAATCCCGCGATTCCTATAAATTTGAAACTTTAAGAGCTAGAATGCTTTATCCACTTACATTTTTTCAAACGAATTGTGTTAAACGTATAGTACAAATTCTAATAAGAGTTATCTTAGTGGGATTCGTTAAAATTGATCACTAAAAATATCAATTGATGCTATAAACTAAGGCATAATTATTAATCCCAATAATCTTTCATCGGGACTAAACTTGTTGCCACATGCTTCACAATAATCCCCTAGAAGTTTATGTGAATACTATTTTTTAAAAATCAGGGTAATGGGTGTTCTGTAAAGTTAATTTCATCGGAATTTTTATTACAGATATGAAAATAGTAATATTTTGGCGATCGTTTTTACATCAAAAAGTTGTTACCAAATGCTGGAGAAGTGGCGATTTCTGAAAATCTGTGGTTCTTTGATAGGGGGAAAAAAATCCTTTAATTTTATGACTTGTAGTTTTCTAGCTTTATTGCAGGTGGCGCTATAAGTCAAGATATTTGCATATTCGACGCGTGTTTCTAAAACGGACATAGTTCAAAAACTGTTTTAGGAAATCTGGCGGTAACAACAAATTGTGTAACGTTGTCCTTCAGTATAAAGAGAATGAAAATGAGAAGAGTTTGAAATGAGGAATTTTAAGCTGATTCATAACATATTTGTCGTGAAACACATGTTTTTGAATTGCATAACGTTTTAGAAATAAATGAGCGATATGAATCTAATAAATTTGTTCATAAATTTTTATTAAAAAATTCCCAACAATGCTTTTATAAAGAACTTAATATTGTTCCTGTATAAATGACTAAATGATTCCAGCATGAAATTAATAAATCTTCATAATTTTTTTGCTCAAATGTAACCAATTTCGCGATATTAAATTAAAAAAATAACACGCAACTGGATCATAGTAGCACGGTAAGAAAAATGAGTTGTTCTATTAAGCAAGAGATGACACAGAGGCCGTAGAATCCTTTTGGCAAATTTTAGACTTTGGTGAATTTTTTTGGCAAATTTTAGTTTCTCTGGCAAGTTGAATTTTATATTACGTTACAAAGGTATAGAATACAGCCGATATTCAACAATATTTTATTTTTGCAAACCAATCTCATACTTAAACACCGGACAATTTAGAACTGTTTTAATTACTAATTTTCTTAAGAATTCTCGTGAGGGATACTTCAATTCCTTTTTTTTATTTACTATTTTGTAATTTTATTAATATTTTTATTATTAATCGGATTTTATTTACTTTTTAGAAAAAACTGAGATAATAATTGAGACAACTTGATGACATTTTTCAATGTCAAAAAATTCAAAAATATATAAAAAAAAACTAGACAGCATCTGTCCTCCGAAGATATTCAATTCAGTGCTTCGTTCCAGCAAGTTTTTATGTTGATATGACTTGCAAATACTTCATTGTCGTAAGATCTTTCCACTAGTGTAGGGTAGAAGTTTGGAAAAGGAATGATAGAACAGGTGTCGATCTCACACGTGAATAAAAATCTGACTAGGTTAGCGGTTTAATAAGTTCAGAACAGCATATATTCATTGAAACAAATTACTTTAAAAAAGTGGCAATATAACAAATTTTTCTAATATATATATATATTAAATAAGCATTATACTAAAATAAAAAAATTAAAGAATTTATCATTTGAATAAATAAATTAGATCAAAATGTTCTACTGAATAAATTAATAATTATCAAATTATAAAATAAAAATTAAAATAATAAAAGGCTATCAAGAAATACTTACATATTTTCGAGGTGGTATGAAAATTAGTAGAGAAAAACAGTAATAAATAAAATTTTATTTTACTATTTATAATATTAAAAATATTCAAACTGAATACTGCACAATAATAACACAATACAAAGTATAACTATGAAAATGATTCACGAAAAATTGTTATAGTATCATTATACATCATGAAAATATATGTAAATTCTATATTTAACCACGTGCTTGCGCGCGCACGATAATTTTCTCGAAGATGGTATAATCTAGAAAAATAAACACGTCGCCATCTGCTGAATACCTGTGCAACTTAGATGCTAAACCGCCATCTATTAGGAACTTACAGAACTAACCAAAAAAATATATAAAAAAATTTAGGGTTTTACTACCCCTAACATTTAGGGGGATGAAAAATAGATGTTCGCCGATTCTCATAGATACCGGATAAGCACAAAAAATTTCATCAAAATCGGTCAAGCCGTTTCGGAGGAGTATGGCAACGAAAACTGTGACACGAGAATTTTATATATTATATATATATATAATTCTTTACAATGTAAAAATTAGGTAAATAATAAATTGAAGTTTCATTTTATCAATTGAAAATAGAATTTCATGGAAATTAATCTTATTTTAATATTTTTCTTTTTACATTTTATATTCCACTTTCCTTATTAAACATGCATTGGATTGACAAGAAAGTAACTTCGTTTTTTATTATAATGCTACGTATTTGTAAAGGACAAAACTAATTTTTTGGTCTAACACAGAATGAAAAAATATGTAATATATTATTTAATATTATTCAATGATATTTTAAAATTATTTGAATCTTTTCATCGGCATAAGGTAGTAAAATAAGCTGGGTGCGTTTTAGCATCCTAATTCGATAAAAATAAATTCTCTATTTTTTACAACCTGATAATGAAAAAAAAACATTAGTTTTTTTCTACGGCTTATTAAAGAATGATTCTATGATTTGATTTTTCACGATTTAGTAATGTTTTACATAAAAGGTCAAATTTGGGTGTTGGTAGAGTTGTTGTTTAATATTTTGCATGAGAGGCCTAATTAACTCGAGATCTTAAGTTTAAATTGGATGCCATATCATTACAGTCTTATGAGCGCAAAGTGGTATGCAAAATTACGAACAACATGAACTTAAGCAAGAGCGCTAACTATTTAGTATTCAGATACTGGAATAGAAGAATCTGGGTTCAAACCTATCCTTTGTTTGATGTCGACAGATGGAAGGAGAGCTTTTACTTTTTGCATGGGTGGGTGTTAAGGATGTTTTTCTAGGTTTTATTCCTTCAACACGTGAATGCTGCACACTATGTATGAAAAGTTTCTTCAAAAAGGGCAAGACGCGATGGCATCATAATGGCTTTCAACCTGTTATCAAAATTAGAACATGATTTCAACTCTGAAATTTAAAATGGCAATGGTGAAGAAGGGGCGTTTGATTCAAGAAATAGCTGCTCAGTATCGAAACACTTAAAAGTTAATATTGTTAAATTTCAAGAAATACTTTTCGTTGTTCTAATACCTACTGGCATTTTCGACTCCGCAAACTAAGCCTTATTCAATACTATCAAAGTACAAGCATGAACACGAATACTTTTTCTGACGTTACAGAGACTATAAGCGATGGAATTCCGTTTCAAAAGGAGGACGGCGCATGCGCAGACATGGATAACATAAGTTCAATAAATCATATCGACGAATACCCCACGTAAATAACATTCATCCAGCTTAATTTCCCTTAAGGTTTGGGGAATTTTACTGTCCGTTGACCCCATCGATAAACAAATCGATTTCTTTGATAAAGAAAAAAGAATAAAAATGCAGGTACAAAGAAAACATTTTTCCCAAGCAACCGGTCACGCATGCTGTTGCGAAAAAGTTCTGACCATTGTCCAGTCTGTGCTCTCCTTAAAGGAGAATCATTATCTTAGAAAACAAACAGCAGAAATGGGAATGAAAAGGGTTCGCGGTTTTTTTTCCCCTCAGAAAATAGAAACTCGACCTTGGGGTTTGGGAAAATGGTAAGGGGGAAGGAATACTTTAATTAGAATATGGAAATAGGGCGGGGCTCGTTCCCAGGGTAACATTCGGGGCACTGGGGCAAACACATTCTAATGAATAAAAATCGCAAATAATCTCGTTCCGTAGAGCTCTAAGTGTGTTTCCAGGGAATTAGAGAGGCACGTGCAAAGCCGACCATTAGGGGAAGAAATCTGTATTCATAGGTCTCGGGGCGCATTATTAGCTGCCCCTGTCAGGCAATAAGCTCTTTAACTTTTTGATTAAAGGACTTTTTGCCACTCCGGCGCTATTTTTAGCCTCGCACCCAGCAGTCTGTTTGACCCTGACTGTACCGACTAATTGGCCTTTTACAAGCCAGACATGCAAATAGAGCACGGGAAAATTTTCCCTCCGATTCCGCCAGTTTACGCGCGGTTACAGTTACTGCTTTTAGAAGTTCTTAACTAAGACAACACTTCGATAAGATCTTTGATTGCTAAAATGAACTATATTTCGGGGACATATACATTTCTAAGTAATATATATATATACATATATATATATATATATATATATATATATATATATATATATATATATATATATATATATATATATATTTAGAAAATTAAAAATCTTCATAAATAAACATGTTTTATCCTTTGAATTTTTGTCCTGGTTTGAATACAAAAAAAACAGAAGTTGCACAGAATGGAATAAGACTTGTCATGATGTTCGTTTCTGTCTAACTTTAATACATAAACCATGTTTTATTCCGAAAGTTTGATTATAGGTTTTGTATAAGTAAATTCATAAAATGCATTAATTTAAATTTTAATTAAATCTTGCTTCCTAATAAAATTAATATCTATGAGAAATCATTTGAGACCGAAAGTTATATATATGACATCTGATCCCATCCTTTTATACTTCAGCAATAAAATTGCTTTTAACTAAAATGATAATATTCACTTTTTCTTGATTCTTATTTTCCTAGTACGTGTTTTCGATTTTCTCAGAGCGTCACCAATAGGAAAAGGATACATAAGAGTGAAGGCGAGTTCCGGACTGTACCTTATAAGGCTAATGGGTTCTTAATACTCGCCTGTCCCCAAGCGACACGTAATCTTCAATGGCAATCAGGTGACGAGGTCAAACCAGAGCTAGCAGTCTTCCCTACACACCGAAGTTACACCAGCACAAGAAATATATTAGGTTGGTGCGTATGAAATGTCGGATTCTTAAGTGATTGTATAAAACTGCATATCTTTCTTCAAAAGCTGTTTATTCAATCAAAGTATGCTCCATTCGCTTCAATACACTTCTCCCAACGAGATTTTAAAGCGTAGATGCCTGTCTTAAAAAAATTTTGGTCTTTAGAATTAATAAACTCTGATATCGAGTTTTTTAGACTGTCTTCATTTTCATAGTGTTTGCCCCTTAAAAACAGCTCTAAATGCTCTGAAAAAATGAAAATCGGTCGGCGAGAGATCCGGTGAATAGGGTGGATGCTGCAATGATGAGCATACGTTTAACCGATCCAGCTTATTTCGCTCTGTCAGTGCGTGCGGTACCCACTTGTCCATCTTCTTAACCTTGCCAATCTCAGAAAGGTGTCTCAATATCGTTGTATGGTCAACTTTCATCCTGATAGCAAGTTCCCTCGTGGATACGGCTGGATCCGCTTCCACTAGAGCCTTCAGGTCATCATTCTTCACAGACGTTTGAGTCTTCCGCGCGGCTCATTTTGCAGTGAAAAATCGCCAGTCCGAAATTTTTCGAACCAACGCTGCACTTTCCGATCGTTAACCGTATTCTCCCCAAACGCTTGGTTTATGTTGCGTGCAGCTTTTGCAGCACTATTACCAAGTTTGTACTCATATAAGAAAATGACGCGAATGTCGGCAGAATTCATATCGGCAATAAACTCAAAAGAAATAAAATAGGGAAGACCTTCGAGAAAACCTATTTTGCTGAAATGAGTCTCTGGCAATGGACAATACGAGTATGAATGAGGTTATGCCAAATACAAAAGTATAACGAAAACAGGGAGGAAAACGTCCGCATGTAAAGAGAATCCGACATTTCATACGCACCAACCTAATATTAGAGTGCAGGTGAAAGGAATATAAAGTTCAATAATTATTGATTTCATTTCTAAATAGAATTTTCAAACTTTGTGTCTCATTCGATTTTTTTTTTAGAGAATTCAAACATGAGAACTCATTTTATTCTGGGAAGCAGTTAATTGAGCAAAGTTTGCCTCGCTTTGTTTGTCGCTTAGTGGTCATTATTTGCACACGAATGCTAATTAGATTGGGACCTGCAGTTTCATGGATGAAGATTTGGTTTGTTTGTCGCTCAACGTTCATTTTTTTCACAAGAGGGCTAATTAGACCGGGACCTACGGTTTAAAGTGGATTCCCAACCACTACAAATATCCATGCCTAAGGTGGGATTCGAATCCACGAACTGTTGAACCAAAGGCAAGAGCGCTAACCATTTGGCTGCTAGCTCAACTTCATGGATGAAGAAAACCCAAGATTTATTTTTCCAAATTGCAATTTTTCTCGGAATGCTAGATACTGTTTTGCACTATAAGACAACACAATAGGTTACATATAGAAACACGTAAAAATAAATATAAATTAGAAAACTTTTAAAGAGCGGAACATGTTGGGAAATAAATTTAGATTTGTGTCACGATTCACGCCAATGTGAAGATTTTTGAACTATAAAAATGTTCCGTATATTTCAAAGATTGAAAGCAGAACTTTTTACGTTTTTAGAACAATTGAATAATAGCTAACTTATATATGCAGCAATATTTAAAAAACCATAGTAAAAGGATTTTTTAAAATATTTTTTCATGATTTAATGATGGTTTGGTTTAGTTTGTCGTTCAAAGGTCATTTGTTTTGACACGAGGAATAATTAGATCGGAATCTACTGTTTAAAGTGGATTCTGAGCCATTATACAAACATCCAAGTCACAGGCGGGAATCCAACTCCCGAACTGTTGAACTGAAAGCGAGCAAAAACCATTCGGCTGCTAGACGTGTCCATGATTCAGTAAAAGTGTATTTGAAATACAAACAAACACCAATTCTTACAGGTGGTTTGTTTTGTTTTGTTTATCGCACAACGGTTATTTTTTGGCCACGAGGTCTAATTAAATCGGGACCTACAGTTTAAAGTGGATTCCGAACAACGAGAAACATGCAAGTACTTGGTGGAACTCGAAACCATGAGCACTTTTTCATAGATAAAAAAATAATAATTTAGGAGTTAGAAATGTGTTTAAAGACATAACTTACTTGTAACACATATTAACATAATGTAAATATACTTCAAAACAATTGTAAACACAAATGACCGGGTCGATAGATTATTATGTTTACAATTAAACAATTTAAAAGGTGTTTTTTTACAAACTAAAGGAAAATGGGAAAGGCGCTAGCTTCGTGATTTAGGTAGTGATGAGTTCTATACTTGACCCAACCGAACATCCGTCGTATTCACAAATGGCGACTAAGCTACTTCAAATTTATCTTGCTCGTATTGTCCATTTGTTGGTGGGGCTCAAAAAGGAGGGTGATAACTCAGAAGTCGATTTCTTCGCTTGACCACGATTTAAAATTACGAGGCCTGTGTTTAGTGTCTTTTCAGTCGATAGGAATAAGCAACTGGAAAAAAATGAACTTCAAGCAAAATTCAATAAAATTGCAAAAGCCTCGGTATTCTTATAGAAACTGAAAAATTATATTAGTTAATTAAATGTCCGATAGAGGGCGGTATTAATATTGTAATAATATTTAGCGAATTGGGCTTTCGAACACCAGAGTGATGTCTTTCCATCATGCTACTACGTCTCTAATATGATATTAGTGTACCAAATTAAGTAAGTGTACCAATTTAAACCACACATACACGATGTATGTATAACCGTATGTGGGGCATAAATGCATGATAGAATGATTATAAAGAAAATTAAGTAACATAATTTGGTCACTTATCCTGTAATATACACTGCTGGTCACCGTAAATGTAACACTCTGAAGAAAGCATGCAAATATCATGGAATTTACAACATGCATTAGTGTAGGTGAGATATGCAAATGATTACAATTTCAGCACAGATGAACAACACGCGCGCCTGTGTCGCCATTTCAAAGCGCTATTTAAGGCTTGGATATTCCGACGATTTCAAGTTCGGCAATTGTGTTTTTCCTATGGTTAAAAAATACGCTCAATTATGCCTTATCGAAAACAGTGATCATTTTTTGATCAAGTATCTGAGTTCGACAGAGGAAGGATAGTGGCCTGCCGAGATTGTGGATTGTCTTTCAGGGAAATCGGTAGTCGTGTTGGACGAAATCAAACAATAGTAATGCGGGTATGCGATCGTTGGATGCAGGAAGGTACGACTAACCGACGTGTTCGATCGCATCCACATCAATCTACCATTTCCCGTGATGACAGGCAAATTGCGCGCAGGACAGTAACGGATCGTTCAGCCACATCACGAAGCATAGTACAGCGCATCCAGTCTGTAAAGCATCATCCAGTGTCTGCGCGTACCATTCGACCCCATTTACAGCACAGTGGTCTGTCCACAAGGCGTCCATTTGATTCGTCTACTCTTGATGTAGAACCACAGATGTCTCCCTCCAGCACCAATGGTGCGACGAAAGAAAGGGTGTGGAATAAAATTGTCTTTACTAACGAGTCACGCTTCTGTCTGCAACACCACGAGGGTCGCATGCGAGTCTGGAGACTCCGTGGAGAGAGGATGCTGAACAGTTGCATTATCCACCACTACACTGGTCCTCCACCGGGTATTATGGTATGGGGCGGTATTGGATATCACTCTCGCACTCCTCTAATACGCAATGCCGGTACTTTAAACAGTCACCGCTACATCTCGGAGGTGTTGGAGCCAGTTGTCCTTCCTTACCTTCAGGGCTTGCCCATAGCCATATTTCAACAGAATTAAGCGCGACCACACGTGGCATGCGTTGTCCAAGGGTTCTTCGTCAATTGCCTGATTGAATTGTTTCCCTGGCCAGCTCGTTCTCTGGATCTGTCGCCGATAAAAAACATGTGGTGCATTGTTGCTCAATGACTGACCCAGATCGCATCCTCAGCTGCCACACCAGATCAGCTTTGGCAACGTGTGGAAGCTGCTTGGTCTGCTGTACCCCAAGAACACATCCATAGTCTCTTTGAATCAATGCCGAGGCGTGTGGCAGCGAAGATCTCCAACAATGGCGGCTACTGATTTCGGCAGGAACCACCCTTTACAGAAGTCTAAATTAAATCATTTGATACTTGGTCAACATGTTATCTAAAAAATACATTTTGTTGTGATATCTCTTGTCTTTCTAAGTGTTGCAATTTGGGTGGCCAGCGCAGTGTACGTTATATATCATATCATTAACCTTCTAAAGGATAGTTTCGAGGTTTTTTAAGCAATATTTACTAAACTCCAATCATCCAAATTAAATTGGACCAGATCCTACTCGAATAATTAAAAATTTGGTTAGTTGGATTTTTTCGATAAAAGGGAATTTAATTAATTATTGTATGTTAAAAAATGAGAGAAAAATTATGTTACTCTTTTTTTTAAAAAAAACAACTTATATCCGCTAGTACTCCGTAGAGTATTTCTCTCTGCTAGTACTCCGTACTCCAGTACTCTAGAATATCCGCTTGTACTCAATATAGAGTTATACCCTGTACTGTAGTACTCTGTAGAATATCCAATAGTATTCTTGAGAGTAGTACTCTGTACTGTAGTACTTTGTAAATAGAGAATATCTCGCTCCACTAGCACTCTGTACTGGAGTACTCTAGAATATCTTCTAGTATTCTATAGTGTAGTACTCTGTAGAATATCCGCTGGTACTCTGTAGGATATCCGCAAGTACTCTGAAGAGAATCTCTCTCCACTAGTACTCGGTACTCCAGTACTCTAGAATATTCGCGTTAGTACTCTATATAAATTTATACTCTGTACTGTAGTACTCTGCAGAATATCCGCTAATACTCTTCAGAGTAGTACTCTGTACTATAGTACTTTGTATAGAATATCTCTCTCCGCTTGTACTCTGTACTGGAGTACTCTAGAATATCCTCTAGTACTCTATACTGTAGTACTCTATAGAATATCCGCTAGTACTCCGTATAGTACTTTGCAACAAGTTGCGACACAGAAATGCTTCGTCCCTTTTCTGGCCGAGGGAAACAGCTATAAAACGGTCTTCTGCAAGTGTTGTAGCTCATCGTCGGCCTAGAATATGCCTTCTGGACACAGAAGCTATAGTTTGATATTTCATTCCAGAGACGATGGACCACACTGCAAAACACATCAAAGCGACTAGCAGCACTATCCTGTGACATCCCCATTTCCATCCAACACCTTAAAAAATGGGGCAAACGGTTTCTATTAGACTTTGCGGCACCCCTTTTTGTCAACGAATTTGCAAACAGAGGTTAAAAATCAACGAAATTCACACACGTAATCTCGATACGTGATTTGATGGCACATTTTTCTCTCATTCATAAATTCCAGTTCTTTTCTTTAAAAAAAGGGTGATAAAAAAGGGTTTTGTAAAAATTTACACAAGTTCGATTTTATCATTTATATAAGTTAAAAATTTTATTGTTAATGCCATTTTTTACTGGTGAGATTCGCAAAAGATGTTTCAGGAATAACATCTGGGAAGCCAGTGTAAATTTTTAGTTTTAAAATTTAACACTAATATGATTTGGAACTCTAAATGTTGAACATACATAATTGCGGATTGATATTTTTCGGATAATTTCAATAATTTTATTAATAATGCTTTAATTTCAATGCATAAAGTAAATACTTAATAAATAAAGTATAAAATAATCAGAACTAAAATAGAAATTGAGTATCACTTTATTTTGATCTCAAGAAAATAAATTATTAATTAGTTTTTAAAAAAAGATACTGATTTTAATTTTCTGCTAGAATATTTAGAACATAATCCTTGTAACTTACAATCTCAACTTTGTATCTTAGACATAAAATGATTTTCATTTTTATATTTGATGAAATAATGCAGAAGCGGTTTCTTCCACAAAAAATAAGTCATTTATAAAGGCATGCAAAATCTCACCGCCTTCGCGAAAAATCATATGAAAATTTTCTTGTAAATGCGCCCGAAATCTTGAAAGGAAACCATTCTGTGTAACACTTTTCAGATGTGCCGCCAGTGATAAGTGCTACCTTTTTTTTCCCTTTCGCCGAGAATCTTTTATCAGAAGAAGTGTCAACTGAGAATGAATGTCTAATCCACTTTATGTTCAGATCACAAAAAGAATTTATGGACACTTTTCTTGCACCTTTTTAAGAGTTCTTTTCATAAGAGCTGTGGAAAGGGTTTTTTTTTAATTTCAAAGCGGCTCTAAAATTATCGTTGAAATAAGATTCTATAATGGCTTAATTCAAAACACTTTGTGATTTTGATTATTTTTCGTCTTCTGTTATAAAAAAATAACAACAGCATGTTTTATCAAACCTA
Organism: Latrodectus hesperus; assembly: GCA_037975125.1. Lineage (NCBI taxonomy): Eukaryota > Metazoa > Arthropoda > Arachnida > Araneae > Theridiidae > Latrodectus > Latrodectus hesperus. Next base: position 4,975,971 of record JAJQOW010000015.1, on the reverse strand, counting down.
ATAGTTACATTTTTTGAAAATAAATATGAAAATGAAAAGTTTTTGACCCCGTGTTTGTGGACTATCTTATGACTCTTAAGACATATTTTAACGTCCAGAGCATAATTCTTTTGGAAGATTTTTTTATAGACAGTAGGCTGTATTAACGTGTTGCATGGGAGGAAACCTAGAAATCTCCAAAGCACCAACTCCCACAGATGTATGGCTGCTGTGGTTAGGGAATTGTTCTCATTATTGGAAGGCAGTGGATTCGAATCCCGGTTTAATCGATTTTAGTTTGTCGCTCAACGGTCATTTTTTTGCACACGAGGGCTAATTAGACCGGGACTTACGGCTTAAAGTGGATTCCGAACCACTACAAACATCCATGCCCAAGGTGGGATTCGAACCCATGAACTGTTGAACCGAAGGCAAGAGCGCTAACCATTCGGCTGCCAGCTCGGCCCCGGTTTAATCGAAGATCCTTCGTATTTCCTAAATGTGGCTGGGGTTCATGGCTCATGTCGTGATCGCAATGTCCTCCAAGTGAAGTGATGTCTCTAGGGGTGGCAGGCCAATTATTAGGGAACTTTCTCTAGGTCCCTGCTTCAAAATCAAGATTCCACGCGGTTTCTTCTATCTAATTGGTGGAGCCCAACTTAGGGCTTGGAGCAGGGAAGCATGGTGGTGCAACAACTCCCACAGATGAGCATCAAAATCCATTATTCATCTCCCATTGTTCAAGTCACTGGGTATGAACCCAGGACTTTTGATCAGAAAAGCAGTGTCCTACTACACTGCTTTTCTGAGTGAAAAATACATTAAGCCCAATAGAAAGAGTTCGGTAAAACTCTGTTTTACGGTCTCATTAGAGAGCTCCAGTGGCTCTCAGTACCTTTACTCCGCTTCCCGTAAAATCAGCTAAAGTGAAGCATCATTTGCCGCGGGCAGTGGTTGAGAAGGTGACCACATTCGCTTTCACTGAGTTGCTGCAACTCCGTGGGTTGGAGACGTATTCACATTCATCTGAGATATTCAAAGTCCTTTCACTGGTGGGGCGTGGATGTGGAGAGGAGGGTGCCAGCTCAGGTATGGATTCGGTATCCTACGGTGGCTCAAAATTATGAGGCGCTTGGTAATGGGTGAGTATTCCAAATCCGTTGACTTTAAGGTGCAGACCAGGGATCCCCTGCACCGCTGTATGTGCAAGTCTTATTATTGGAAGAACAACAGTTGCAAAAATATAAAAGTCCTCATATATAGGAAAATATCAATGCGTTACATGACCCGACAATTTGTGGCGTACTTATAGTAAAATTTGCAAGTCAGTGGCCGTGTCTCTAAAATTAAACGAGATATGAAAAATATTCAAAATTTCATGCAGTGATTAACCATTACACAATGTGGTAATTTTTGAGAAACATGCAATAAAAGAATGAGTAAGTGTTTATAGTAAGTATTAGTTGTTGTTGTTGTGGCACCAGCATGTGAGTTGGGATCCACCAATTAGATCGAAGCCACCGGTGGAGTCTTCGTGATTTTGAAGCAGGGATCAAGCAGACGAACCCCAATACTTGGCCTGCCAACACCAGAGGTATCATTTCACTTGGAGGACAATGCAACCACGCCCAGTTTTAACGTGCCGCAGTCACCATCAGTGAACAAGACGGATCTTCAGTTAAGCCGGGACTCGAACTCACTACCTTCCGATAATGAGAACGATGCCCTGACCACCCAGGCCACCGCGGCCTATATACGTTTAATAAATACGTATTAATTTGCGCCCGATTTCCAACAAATGTATTTAATAAGACGCATCCACATTCTTTAACCACATGAGTTGTTCACATGCACATTTATCATCGAGGGCTGCGGTGGCCTGGTTGGCTATGGAGTGGTTCTCCTTATCGGAAGGTATTGAATTCGAATCCCGGACGACCAAAGTTATGTTGTGTTCGTTGATGGCGGCTGGAGCACGTTAAAACCGGGCGTGGTCACAATGTCCTCCAAGTGAAATGATACCTCTGGGGTTGGCAGGCCAAGTAATTGGGATCGTCAGCGTGGTCCTTGCTTAAAAATCACGAAGACTCTACCCGGCTGATTCAATCTTACTGGTAAAACCCAACTCAGGGAAACAAATTGGTGCAACAAAATTTATCATCGTTGATTCATTAATGAAATATAAATCTTACGAATGTTTTGCTATTAGGTTGGTGCGTATGAAATGTCGGATTCTCTTTACATGCGGACGTTTTCCTCCCTGTTTTCGTTATACTTTTGTATTTGGCATAACCTCATTCATACTCGTATTGTCCATTGCCAGAGACTCATTTCAGCAAAATAGGTTTTCTCGAAGGTCTTCCCTTTTTTATTTCTTTTGAGTTTATTGCCGATATGAATTCTGCCGACATTCGCGTCATTTTCTTATATGAGTACAAACTTGGTAATAGTGCTGCAAAAGCTGCACGCAACATAAACCAAGCGTTTGGGGAGAATACGGTTAACGATCGGAAAGTGCAGCGTTGGTTCGAAAATTTCGGACTGGCGATTTTTCACTGCAAAATGAGCCGCGCGGAAGACCCAAAACGTCTGTGAAGAATGATGACCTGAAGGCTCTAGTGGAAGCGGATCCAGCCGTATCCACGAGGGAACTTGCTATCAGGATGAAAGTTGACCATACAACGATATTGAGACACCTTTCTGAGATTGGCAAGGTTAAGAAGATGGACAAGTGGGTACCGCACGCACTGACAGAGCGAAATAAGCTGGATCGGTTAAACGTATGCTCATCATTGCAGCATCCACCCTATTCACCGGATCTCTCGCCGACCGATTTTCATTTTTCAAGCATTTAGAGCTGTTTTTAAGGGGCAAACACTATGAAAATGAAGACAGTCTAAAAACTCGATATCAGAGTTTATTAATTCTAAAGACCAAAATTTTTTTAAGACAGGCATCTACGCTTTAAAATCTCGTTGGGAGAAGTGTATTGAAGCGAATGGAGCATACTTTGATTGAATAAACAGCTTTTGAAGAAAGATATGCAGTTTTATACAATCACTTAAGAATCCGACATTTCATACGCACCAACCTAATAAATACGAAAATGTCTTTGTTGTTTGTTGCAAGACAAGCATTAAACTTATTCAAACAAAGGTAAGTTATGCGCAAAATGTTAGTCGTTTCTACGTGAGAAACATTGTTACAAATCGCTGCTGCTTTACAATTTTGTAATTGACTCTTATCCCCGATTCGCTTATCAGATAAGTTCACTGACGTAAGAACTTCACCATACGAACGTTGAAAATGGTCTCATGTCACTTCGAATACACGCTTCCCTCAATCACACCATTTTATATCCGTAGCTGTCAGCGTTCTAAGCAAGACTGGATTTAAAACTTAAATTAATCGGTACTTATTGCTTAATCTTAGAGGGTGATCAAAATTCAAATAATAAATAATAAAAAATTCATTAAAAAAAGCTTTCATTGACTTCCACTCGGGGGCAACAGTGAAATAACGCTTTTCTCCCAAATATCCCCAAAAAATTTCACAAGAAAATTAAAACAGTAATGAACTTTCATTAGTGATATGAAACAAATTATTTTTTTCATACCGTAAATTAACTACTCTTTGATGAGAATTTTTGGTTCTCATTTTAATTCTTAGTAACCAGTTTTTCTTTATATTAACAAAAATCACTGGAAATGAAATACACCATTTATATAGCTTAATATATAGTTGACGTTAAGATTATCAAATTTGACTCCAATCAATTATGGTGCCAATCATAAATATTAATGGGGGCAATTATAGTTTATCAAATAGGACTAAAACGATTATCCGGACAACACACACACAACTGACTATATTTCATTCAGACATTAAAACATGACAATATAGTTCTACATTTTTTAATAATAGTAAATATAGGATAAATGATGTTCGCTAATAATTTTATTATGTTTTACTAAATGTATAATATTAATATTTTTAGCTAATTAAGTTCGAATAATGTGAGAAAATTCTAAATATAAGATGCAGTTATTTCGCAACACAGCAGTGATTTCTCTAAAATAATAAATGAATCATAAATAAATCTTAATTGATATTACCATAAGCGATTCTTTAGAATCTCAAAAAGTTCCACTTCTAATTACAAATTTACTTACGCGAAGTAGTAAGAATCAATAAGTTTTGACTCAGTTTCACTCAGTTAATGCAATTCTACAATATTTATTGAGATTTTTCTAATTATAAAAGAACTTGGTGAATGAATCTCGACAATTCCACATCCAATTCGTTAATTTATAATCAGAATTTGTAGAAGTTCAACCCACTATTATAATTCTATGTTGTTGTTGATGTTTCTTATTCTTACTGTCTGACGGAGTCAGACAAGATCCACGAGCCCGTTGACTGTAAGGAAGTCGAAGACTAGGAGAGGATTGCTAAAGAGATCCTCCTTAGAGAGACCCATGCAATCCAAAAGGTGCTCAGGAGAGGCCTGATGACTTTGGCACTTGGTGCAGGTGACGAAGGTTTTCCTGCCCTCGTTGTAAGAGAGGCACTTGATGTGACCACTAGCAAATCTTGAGAGAGTAGTCCGGGTACGTCTGTCACAAGGGAGGTCAAGGGACAAACCCGGTTTTGATCCCTTGTACCAATCGTGGATATGGGTGTTTTCCCCTCCTCCGAGATTTTTGATTTTCCCGGGAGTATAACTCCATAAAGGTGAGTGTGGAAGAGGGAGTTGTTGAAATCCTGCAACCTTACTTAGCAAGATTATCTGCCATTTCATATAATTCTATGTAATAGTTCTATATCATCCCTGATTAAATTCAAAGATTAAACGAGCCTGAAAAATAAATCCTGATCCCAAGTTACATTTAACATATGTGATTCTATGGACTTTAAATTTATATCCTAAACTTAAGCAACAGGTGTTTATCTTTTGTATAACTTCCGCGAGAAAACATTTGTGACACAGGAAATCCAGAAACGGGAGAGGACATTTTGTACCGAACGATTACAAAAGTATAGTTGTGCGAAAATGTAAACGATACATGCAATGTGGAATCAAACAAAAAAGATTTTATTGAACTCACAGTATCTCTGCACACGATTGCCTGCTCAAGGGTAAGAACAAGTACTGTTTCTTAGTATGCGGTATGCCCTAACCTTTACTGCAATGTTTGCTTCACCCAGTCTCTACATATTCATCCCCAAATTGTCCATTTCTTGAGATAATAGTGCCCATTCTTCAATCTGCATCTATTTCAGTTGTTGGGTATTCCCTGAAGAATGTAATCACTCCAAGGTATCTCCCTAAATCATCTCACACTTGTTCTATGGGATTTGAATTAGAGGTGTACATTAGCCAATTCATTCGAGAGTAATTTTCCGTTTTCCATTCAAGTGACCGATTTCAATAGCTGCTGAACAAAAGGAATCCTGTGTGGCCGTGCGTTGTCATAAATAAAAACGAAATTTGTTCCAATGGCAGCTTGGAACAGATGCACATGGAGAATGATAACTTCTTCACAATACCGATCTACGGTTACAGAACCTCTGTTGAAACAGTGGAGTTCAATCCACCCAATCAGTATAATGCTTCTCCAGACGACAACACCAGGGTCACCGAAACGGTCTCGTTCCGAGATGAAACGTGCCCCAACCTCTCTCCAAACCAACCATTTGTGGTGCTGAAACGACTTTTGGGAAGAAAACGTGACTCCACTGACCAGATGTCCAGTTTTTGTGCTCTTTGCACCATTGCAAACGGTGGTGCAGATGACCAACTTTGAAAGGGATGCAGCGTTTACGATGGGGAACAAACAGGCCATCTTTATGAAGGCGTCTAGACTCGGTAAACGGACACCTGTTGCCCATTTGCTGTATACAGTTACTGTGCAATGGCACTTGCTGACTGGTTTCGAGGTCATTTTGTCTGTATCGGTCATCTACTGCAGTTGTAGCCACCAAACTTTCTAAGAGGAGCGTTCTATGATTTGGAAAGTTTTCTAAGAGCGCGATAAGACTTTCGTTGATTCCGTATACTTTAGCTACATTGATCTCGGACAACCTTCCACGAGTGAAATAGCCTAGGTGATTTCTTCTACGCATATTTCACAAAGGAATTCTTTTGAACTCGAAGTGACTGTCTTTGATTGACTCTCTATCATTACTTTTATTGTAACCTTAAGATGCGTGTGTCGACCACACGCGTTTTGTGAACGCTTACGTCACCATTGCCATTACGTCACATTTGCACACGAATGACCCTTTTTACTACATAATGTATTCATTGTTACGCATGAGTCGTAAACACCCCTTTTCTATTATTTCATGGATATTTATTTAAAATCTACACTGTTGCTTAAGTTTTGCAAACCAATCTGTAAATGTTCTACCCACTACCACAAATCCAGTCGCACTATATAGTAATCCTGTAATGGATTTATCAAATATTATGTGAATCTGATTAATAAATCTTGGTTGTTTCACATTAATTCTCCATCATTTACACCCAATATCTATAAATTAAGACCGGAGGCTTAGCGGTAGCATTTCATGCTCTCAAGGCACAAATCCGAGGTTCGATCATTGGGCTGGGTTTGGTTTGTTTGTCGCTCAACGGTCATTTTTTGCACACGAGGGCTAATTAGACCGGGACTTACGGCTTAAAGTGGATTCCGAACCACTACAAACATCCATACCCAAGGTGGGTTTCGAACCCACGAACTGTTGAACCGAAGGCAAGAGCGCTAACCATTCGGCTGCCAGCTTGGCATCATTGGGCTGGGAAAGGTCGATTCAGCTTTTCATCCCTTCAGTAGATCGATAAACTGAGTACCAAGCATGCTTGGGAGCTAAACACTGGGGAGAACAGAGACGGGCACTGCAGGATTTAGTCCACATGGGCTGTCGTGGCAAACAATTCAGTTTATTTATAAATTAAATCCATTATCCAAAATCTACTGACACAAAATAATTCTACAACATTCGTTTATCCCAAATTTTAAATGAGCCCGAAAAATAAGTCTCTACGGATTTACATTTAGAATAAACAATTCTACGTAACCAGCAAAAGTTCTACCCACTATTGCAATTTTACTCACTATGCAGAGATTCTACAAGAATGCTGATTTACTTCAAATTTTAAATGAGCCCGAAAATAAATCTCTTTTGAGTTACATTTAGCGTAAGCAATTCTACGGAATCTACAAAAATTCTAAACATTATCACAATTTTATCCCCACAACGCAGCAATTCTACAATTGAACTAATTTATAAAATATCAAATTAATCTGATAAATCCTGATAGAGCTAGTTTTAGCATACTTCAGAATCTAAATATTCTACCCACTAACTCAATTCAATTCGCCAAATTTATTGAATTTTTAACAGTGTGTTCCCCCGTCCCTGATTCATCAAAATACTCTGAAAAATTTATAATAATCTAAATAATATCTAAAATCGCGAAAGAGAGTGCATTCAAAACACGGCTCGGGAAAGTAAACAACCGATCATATATTATAAACAAAAACAATTTTAATAAACGCAAAAGGTTCACACATTGAACAATTTATACTTAAATTCAAAACAATCAATTATATTTAAAGGAACTTGCAGTCCATCGAGAAGTTGGGAAAACTTCCTCCCTCAATAGAAACAAAATCTAAAATGCGATGAAATCATACATAATAATAGGTGACAGCGCCATCTATCCAAACTTTTTTCTTCACAACTCATTACAAATATATTTTTTTTGGTCTAAGGAATATGCTTGCAGAATTTAGAAATACAACATCCCGTTGTTCTACAATGGAATAGACTCCGTGGAGCAGTTAGATTTATAACTGAAGGCTATTCTAAAAGCATTTGAACACACAACCACTACTTATTGTTTCCCACAGTGAATTTTATCCTACATACCTGATCGCCATCATATATTGTATGCGAAAGAACTTGGAAAACTCTCAAGCACACGCTCCGACAGGTATGCCGAAAAATGCAAAAATGTCCATTGTTAGCGATAATGCAAAAACAAAAAAAAAATTATTAGATGACACAACTGTGGTTACAACAAAATGGACATTTGAAGACCATTGTCCAGCATTTGAAAATTCAAGATAGCTTTATACAAGGAGAATGTTTTTTATTCATACTGAGCTATATTCATATTTCAGAAGAAAGGAAATCTGTGGTACTTAAAATGAACTTCACAACCGAAAAAGAAAGGAAATTATAATTTTTTTCCAATGGCGGGCACAAGAGGGTTGAACCCTATGCCACAACAAGGCCAGAGATTGCTACTCATTTGACATTACCCAGCGGGCACCTGTGAACCAAGTCACGGAGGCGAGTAGCCTTACACGCGCCGTACCACCACAAATCCGTTTATAGGGTGGGCCACATTCATACAACAACACAGAAGAAAGGACAGAGAAGGAAAGAAGCATCCATACTCGAACCGGGATTCGAACCCGGGACCCACAGCTCAGGAGTCAGAAATGCTAACCACTCAGCCGATCGGTCGGCAGGAAATTATAATAAAAGAAGCCATTTTTATTCCAGTCTAATATGTGATATTACCAAAGATTTGACATCTAAAAGAGATTCAAATGCATCGCGCCATTTAATCGGACACAATTTTTATTTTGTAAAATCAACAAATCTTAAACTAGAAGAACTGGAATGCTCGAAACACATTTCAATTTATTACAAAAAATTTGAATTCAAGATTAATATAGGAATGAACAAAATTATCCGATATTTTAAGCAGTTTTAAATCCTAAAATTATGCTTAAAAGATATGCCACGCAAAGAATTCATAATGAAGATAATTTTTACAAGAAATATCTCGCCAAACGAAATTTTTTACTTAAAAAATTTATATTTGCGCATTATTTAGAAGTTTTCATATCACGAGAAAGTGATGCCATCAGATATATATATATATAAATGAGGAAAAAGTGAAGGATGCGTAGGAGTGTTCGAATTCCGCATAAATTCTACGCACAACTGCAACTGTTCTTAGCACCTCCCACAATAATCAGAAACAATGGCAATGATTTTTCCCCTAACCCTTTGACATTTTCCCCAAAACGAAAAGGACTTGTCAGGCGGAGGGAAAAATGTTATTCCAACGTCAGTCCTATTTGTCGTAAGGGTTCGACTGTCACTTTCCGAATATATTAATTCCGACAACAGTAAAAGCGAGATTAAGAAAATGTATGCGAAAGGAATTCGTCGATGGAAAAGTTCTGGCGCATGCGTTCGCACAAGCGAATGTTAAAAATGTCATTCTTTTTGTTCCAGACATAATGGATAAATTAGTGATAGTTGAAAGTAGTTGCATATACATTAAAATATACTCAAAAGTACATGTTTTTGTTATTAATCATGCCATGTAATGTATTTTTAAATCTAAAAGGATTTTTAAATTTATAAGGATATATTTTATTAATTTAAATATTCTATTGGAAATAATTTATAGTGTTCTCCATATAAACAACATTAATCGCTGACTTACACACAGAAAAAAAAAACTTCCATTTTTATTCTCGGTTTAATTTTTGTTGCCAGTAAATATTTCAATAGTTTTTAATTTATAGTCGTATGCGAATAAGATTCTCACTATTGTTTCTTATGAATTAAAATAGTCACGATAACGTTATCTCAGTTTATGAATATAAAACAGTTTAAATGATTGTTGTTAAATTGGTTATATTTCTCTACAATAGGTAATTTTTTTTATCAAACTTTTTTTTTAACTCAAGTTCTCACTGGCTTTTACTCTGTTCTTATAGTTCTTTAATTTTTAATTACATCCAATGTAGGTGTTTGACTATTATTTCGGATCTAAAAAATCTTGCCCATTTTACGAAACTATAGAGTAATTCTAAAGGATATTAATACACCGGTTAAAGCAGAAGATGTCAGTTCAACAGGTTCTTGAATTCAAAAAAGAAATGTGAGCTGTTGCGGTAAAAATAAGAATACGCTAAAATCCTTCATTCATTGCACATGCGCAACAATAATGGAAAAGCTGAAAATAGTGGGTAATCTCTTCTACAAAATTAATAAATATAATTTAGACATTGATAATTCGAATCCTTAATGAAGATTGGTTTCTATGTAAATATTATCAGAAATCAAAACCGAAATATTTACAAGAATGCTATTTTTAATATAATTGATGTTGCGTGTCCTTGTGACACGAGAAAATCGCCAATTCATCTACAAAAGCCGTTTCGGTAGCCAAGATGAGAAAAATAGGGGTCTTTAAGGTGTAAAATTGAACATACAATTTGCTAAAAATGGAATTTTGTCAAAATTTCAAAACTTTTTTTTAGTGAGTAATAAAAATGAAACAAACTTTAGTGGTTTGAAACTCTCTAAGATAAATCTAAATTTAAATTAAAATCTTAAATATATTCTAAATCAAAGCAATAAAAAATAATTTCTACGAATATTTAACTTTTATAGACCTTTTCAACACGAAAGTCTCCAATTAGATGAATATCGAATGAGATCAATGTCTCTAACTAGGAGGTGAATTCTGAATATCCTCAAATTATTTTCTCAAAATAACGCTCATTTTTCACTGAAATGCAATTCTTGAGATTTCAATTAACTTTTATTGATTTATAAATAATCTCTCGCATAACATTCATCGAATGAAATAACTCTAGAACTTTTATAAAGATCTATGGAACATAAAATTTATTGAAAATCTATAGAATATACTCTTATAAAACATAGCAGAAATTTGTAATATCTAAATATTAAAAATCAAAAACTTTACTTAATAATTTTTATTTTGTAAATTTTTATAAGGCAACTTTTTTTAAAAAAATACATGATTAGCATAAATGATTTATTAGTTTTAAAAAGCCTAGATTTTCCAAAATGCTTCACGTATACATATGAAAGATATACGAAAAGAGCCACAAACTCATCAAATTTATGAATCTCTACAAATGTGCTTATCATACGTCACTTTTGGTGACACGACACAGGTCCAGACGATAACTGAACTCATTCCATAACTTTTGTAGCAAAACACGAGTGTCCTTGAATTGACGATGTCACCGCAAAATGCTTTGTTTACTTCGTTTCCATACTCTTCTGAAAACGCATGGCATAGCTATACCACGTGAATGATTAGCATAGTCACGGATGCAAAAACTTTTCTTACTTACCCTCCATTTTTTGACTATTTTATTTTATTTGACCACTAGAACGAGGTTGGTAGAATGAGTCCATTATATTTCAAATCTAGTGAAGATTGGAAATATAATGGACTCGTTCTACCACCAGGAACACTTATCCCCCTTTTTCGACCATTTTATATTCCATATTCCTTCACTAAATAGAAAATATAATGCACTTTTTTTGCCACCAGAAACACTTATCCCCCCTTTTCGACCATTTTATATCCCTTCACTAGGTAGAATATATGCTGGACTTATTTTTCCACCAGGAACACTTATCCCCTCTTTCGACCATTTTATATTCCTTCACTAAATAGAATATATAATGGACTTATTTTGCCACCAGAAACACTTATTCCCCCTTTTCGACCATTTTATATTCCTTCACTAGGTAGAAAATATGCTGGACTTATTTTGCCACCAGAAACACTATATCCTCCCTTTTCGACCATTTTATATTCCTTCACTAGGTAGAAAATATAATGGACTTATTCTGCCACCAGGAACACACACTTATCCCCTCTTTCGACCATTTTATATTCTTTCACTAAATAGAATATAATGGACTTATTTTGCCACCAGAAAAACTTATCCCCCCCTTTTCGACCATTTTATATCCCTTCACTAGGTAGAAAATATGCTGTACTTATTTTTCCATCAGGAACACTTATCCCCTCTTTCGACCATTTTATATTCCTTCACTAAATAGAATATATAATGGACTTATTTTGCCACCAGAAACACTTATCCCCCCTTTTCGACCATTTTATATTCCTTCACTAGGTAGAAAATATGCTGGACTTATTTTTCCACCAGGAACACTTATCCCCTCTTTCGACCATTTTATATTCCTTCACTAAATAGAATATATAATGGACTTATTTTGCCACCAGAAACACTTATCCCCCCTTTTCGACCATTTTATATTCCTTCACTAGGTAGAAAATATGCTGGACTTATTTTTCCACCAGGAACACGTTATCCCCTCTTTCGACCATTTTATATTCTCTTCACTAAATAGAATATATAATGGACTTATTTTGCCACCAGAAACACTTATCCTCCTTTTTCGACCATTTTATATTCCTTCACTAAATAGAATATATAATGGACTTATTTTGCCACCAGAAACACTTATCCCCTCTCTTTCGACCATTTTATATTCCTTCACTAAATAGAAAATATAGTGGACTTATTTTGCCACCAGAAACACTTATCCCCCCTTTTCGACCATTTCATATTCCTTCACTAGGTAGAAAATATGCTGGACTTAATTTGCTACCAGGAACACTTATCCCCTCTTTCGACCATTTTATATTCCTTCACTAAATAGAAAACACAATAACTTATTTTACCACCAGGAACACTTACCCCCCCCCTTTTTCGACCATTTTATATTCCTTCACTAGGTAGAAAATATAATGGACTTATAATATGGAATTATAAAATACAAATAATCATTTTCTTCATAAAAAACAATTTTCATAAGGATTAATAATCATGATACATATATTATAAAAAACAAATGAGTATATTATTAAAAAAATTAAATACCAGGAACCTATAAGTGCCGTTGTGACAGCATAGCATTAAAATTTTTATAAATGTAGAATTTTTTAAAATTTTATACGAGTTAAAAAGTGTTATACATGTTAAAATACTTACTTTGGCACTGGTAACCTTGTTTGCCAAAACCCCTAAAACAAACAAAGAAATTATTAAAATATAATTCATTAAGATAGGATGACATAATCTTATATATTTATAAATATTTTTATCAATAAAACTCTTTAAAGATAAATTTTTTAAAAATATTTTTTGTTGGCGAATTAAAATATAAAAATTTTGATTATTTGAAATCATCTAATTTCTTATGTAACTAAAATTCTAAAAATCATTCATAAATCTTTAAAAACTTCCTTTCAATAGATTAAAATTATGTTACGTAAATAAGAAACTAAAATCATTAATAAATCTCTGAGAATTAATTTTCAATCGACTGAAATTATTTTTTATTTAAAAGAAAATTTTATGTTGATATTTGGTTTAAAAGTAGATAATGAAATGAAAGTTAATTTAAGGTATACCTTAGGATATTTTTAAACCTTTTAAAAAGAAATTAATCAATGGTTTTAGTCAAAATAATCAAACTTAAAATAAAATGCATATTTTACAAAAATATATTGATTAAGGATAATATTCTAATAATTATAAAAATATAAATGTATAAAATATCTTTCGCGCGTCCAATAAAAAGCTTTAAAATAAATCTATAGTAATTAATGTGTATTAAATAATTTCGTTTTGTACTTTTCTTTTAAAATAATTTGTTTTCTTTTCTTTAAGGGAATTTCAGAATAAAGATGAAAAAAAGTAACGTTAAATAAAATTAAAATAAGTAGCAAAAATTCGTCATTTAAGTTTCTTTTTTTTAATAAGTTAATTTTAATTACTTATTTTACCTTAAACTTTTTAAAATTAATTTACTTTTAAAACATGCGTATATTGTTTGATGTATAAATTAAAGTTAGATTTTTTGCCAAAATATTGGCAATGCTGCGTAAACATAAATCTATATCGAAATCACATGTAGACAAGATATTACATTAAATTATTTTTTTTAATAAATTTTATATCCCTTAGGATTAAAAATTACGATAAATTTCCTAAATGCGATACGCTTATTTTACACGTACTTTCAGAATTTTTATCACAAAAAATTTCAATTTCTTGTGATATTTGAGTTTTTATTTTTATTTTTTTTATTTATTATCCGAAAAGTTTTTTTTTTATTAAAGAACGTTTTTCAAATTCTTTAATAAAAACTTTTCGGATAATTTTAAAAATTGAATTCTAGACACATTTTTTTTTATTTAGAACACAGACATAGTTAGATTAGCATACTAAAGGGTTAAGAAAAATCGTTTGCAATTCAGAATAAATGCCTATTAGTCGATACTACAACTTAAACTTCGTTGTTCTAGTAAACGACCTTTTTCTTGCCCACAACGAATGACAAAGAATCGAATCATAGAATCCACAAATGATCAAACTCTTTTAACAAAGATATTCCGGAAGAAGGAAGCCGAGCAGCTGAAAGAGAAAAAGAAAGTGAAAAAAAAAATTATAGTGCTCGAATGTGTGCGCTTCGTGGACGACTTTTGGAACTTTTCTTGTGAGTGCTCCCCTTCATTAGCGACTTTTCCTGAAGGAGAAGACGTCACTTCCTCATTAGCTACTCCAATTTGCTTCACTTCGCTGCTCTTGTCGAGAGATCTATTCCTTTCTTCTTTTTATGTTCGTTTTGAACAACTTGATGACATGGAGAGCCGAATGTGGTGTTTAAAGCTGTTGCCACCAGGAGCAGAATAATAACGTTTACAAAATTAGAAATGCAAATGATATTCCTTCTAACTACGTAAAGGCGGAGTTTAAGCGCCAAATCTTAATCGATAACAATTACAAAGATCGATGTATTTTCTAATGTTCTGCTTGTATTTTCATGAAAATTGTTCATTTCATTTTGAGACACAGTCTAGCCAATTCTCAAGTGCGATGTTTATTCACAAAATACAAGTAGAAAATTGAGACATTGTCTCGCATTTGCATTTTATATTTGAATATTGGAAAATTTATTATAGTTTTAGTATTGAGATTTAAGAAATTGAAATGTTTTAAAGAAAAATTGATAATTGATATTATGGATTTGACATACGTTAAATTTGTGTAAAAATAAAAGTGCTTAGAAATATTTTTGGTTTGTATATATTTATTAAAGATAACAACTATATCTAAATCAAAGATATATTACACGATTTCCTGTATTATTCAATACGTGGTCTTCATTAGACGATATATAGAACAATCAAATTCATACTATTTCAGCGTTAAAGAATAATATATTTGTATTACCAAATATCAATATTAAAAAAGCCTTGTTAATTAGAACAAAAGTTGTCTTGATATCTAAATCTAGGGAGATAAAATAAATCCTAGTATAAACTTCATAGGACAGCATGTTTCTGATTGAAAAGGCCTCATATTCGATACTGGCTATGGATGAAGTACTGCATTTCTAATTCGTATTAGTAGAACTGTCGATTTGTATTAGCAAACAAACCAAACAATTTAAAGTAGTATGAGATAGTCAAAGGATAGATAATTGCCAATAACTCAGAAATATTCAAACAAAACTAAGTTAATGAAATTTTTAGAAACTTAAATCATCCTTTCCGATTTAAACTAACCATAAAGTGGATATTTTGTCTTCTCTTTCATTTTCTATTTTTTCTCTTCTATTGTCAACGTGAGCCAATGGAAAACGGCTTCTCAAACCGATGCTTTGGTCTTTATATAAGAAATCGTTACATTAACGAAATGAACTTCGACACTATTCTCAGACATTCGACGATGAACTTCGCCTTGTTTGCTGCCGCTCGAAGAATGTGATTTGAAGGCAGACAGCAAATATGTCGAAAAGTCTGATTTTCGATGTCGTCTCAATACGAAATGGCGTAGATATAACGTTATCTGACGATCATGGATATTCTAAACCAATGAGAATTATAATAAAGTGACGTTGTCATGATCTCAAATGGAACGAAAGAAACTACTACTTCATGATTCAAAAAGAATATCAACATACTTTTTTTTAATATCTGAAAGATGTTAGATATATGAGTTACCTAAGTCGCATTAGAAAAATCTTATGTATGTTGAAATTACAGATTTTTAATGTCTATGATACTGAAGAAAAGCCTAAAAAGAAGGGCAGAATTATACAATAAATAAGGGTTATTATTTTTTTTTAAGGTTTGGCTTCAAATCGTCTATTAAGAAATTCAAAATGTGCTAATGCCATTATAAATGCGATGTTGCCGTTATAACAAAGAAACACTAAAAATTTTTACTTCTCTCATATTTCTCAAAATAAAATCTATTCTTATATATACCATCAATTAACTGATTGATTATGAGGAAGAAAAGGAACTTAATATCAATCTTTTGAATTGCGGTTCTATGACGACGCCTGCTAATAATTACAGCCACTTAAACAACGTTACGTTTTACGCCACTTTCCCGGAAACAATGACATCAGAAATTAAATTCTACGAAGAACAATAGAGATGGACTGCAAATCAGGAAAATGGATGAAAGCGGTTACAGTTTGAATAGAAACTGACAATGCATTGTTAAAAATTAGAGCTCGAAGATAAATACTTAGAATTTCAGCATTCCATAATTTATTAGAATTTACATTCTAATAAATTTTTTTAAATAATAAAAAAAAGAATTAAGAACTACGAGTGTTTAAGTATTTTAATTCAAAATTTTATCAAGAAAAAATGTTTTGATTTCATAATATTTTTATTTTATTAATATTAATGTAGATACCATTTTATACATTAGGCCTAATTTTTTAATTTTCTCGTAAAAAGTTGCAGAAAATGGACGTATATCACATTTTTGATTTTTTATTGAATAGTAATATGCTGTTTAATGTCATCGATTACATATAAATCGATTAATGATTCACTACCATTGTGTATTGTAATAGATTTGAATTTAAAATCGACAAGATTTGCATATATATTGTTAATGGCATAATGATGAATCACTCACTATTTTTTATATTTTTGAATGTCAATTTGTTGTTTGTAACTAAATTGGTTATAAAAAATGATGTAATTCATAATTTTTACTTTTTAATGTATATGTGATGTTGTAATTTGCATATAAATCACTAAATGACAGGAGCAATGACAAGAAATTTGTAAATTATCAATCTACTGTAAGAAATGTTAAGGTTATGTTATATTAATATAATGTTAGATATAAATCTGTTAAAGAACAATGACGTAACTAACTATTGGGTTGGCAACTAAGTAATTGTGGATTTTCTTTAGAAAATCAAAGACAATTTTTTCATGGAACTAAATAACTTTATTCTGTAATGTATTGTCCATTTTGATCAATGACCATTTTCCATCTTTACAGCAGCATAATAATCCCACGTTCCTAAAACTTCTGGTTTTTATTAGCAAAAAACTGAAACAGGTACGATTTGACATCATCATCATTATTGAAATTTTTACCATTCAAGGAGTTTTGTAACGATCGAAACAAAAAGTAATCAGATGGTGCAAGGTCAGGCCTATATAGTGGATGTGGAAAAAAAAATCCCAACCGACTTCCAATAATTTTTGCCGAGTGACCAAAGATGTTTGTGGCCTTGCATTGTCATGATGGGATACAACACCTTTTCGATTTGTCAATTCGGGCCGCTTTTCTTCAACTGCATTGTTTAATTTCGTTAGTTGTTCAATGTAGACATCAGAATTGATCGTTCGGTTGGGTGGTAAGAGTTCAAAGTAGACAATTCCTTTGTAATCCCACCAAACTGATAACAAAACCTTCTTTTGATGAATATCAGCTTTTGATGTTGTTTGAGTTGGTTCATCTGGCCTGCTCCACGATCTTTTCCGCTTGATATTGTTGTAAACAACCCATTTTTCATCGCCAGTTATCAGTCGTTTTAAAAATGGATTATTTTTATTACGTTTCTTTAGCAAATCGCAGCTGTTAATACGTTGCGTTAAATGCGTTTCTTTCAGTTCGTGAGGAACCCATGTATCGAGTTTTTGAACATAGCCAAGTTGTTTTAAGTGATTTTCAATGCATGTATGTGATACATGAAGCTTCTCTGCAATCTCACGTGTTGTACTGTGACGATCCGAATCGATTATTGTTTTGATTAGGTCGTCATCAACTTCAACTTGACGACCAGAGCATTTTTCATCTTTGAGTGAAAAATCACCAGAACGAAATTTGGCAAACCAATTTTGACACTGCCGTTTTTTTAAGGCTTTGTCACCATAAACAGCACATAACTTTTTATGAGCTTGCGATGCGTTTCTCCCTTTGCGGAAATAAAAAAGCAAAATATGACGAAAATGTTCCTTTTGATTTTCCATTTTTCAACGAAAGCCAAACGAAAACTACGCAACCGATCAAAAAACTTTTTTACTGATTGACAGCTGAATTGCCAACTATCAAATAACAAAAAGTGTTTTGCATTTGTACTACGTCTGCAAACCTAAAAATTCAACTGAAGCCATCTATGAGTAAAATCCGCAATTACTTAGTTGCCAACCCAATATTTCTGTAAATTTTTGTCATCTAAATAAATTTTTATGCACAAAAGATCAAGTAAAGTGCTAAAATATCTAATTCATTATCTATGTTGTTGCATATCAATCAGCTGCATAAATGCTTTTGATTTGGTTATAAAAAATAATGTAACTCACTAGTTTTTTAAACATAAATTTTGTATTTTAGTGTGCATTTTAATCGGTTAAGGAACACCATGGTTGCGTTCTTCTGCATGTTGTTGTATATCAATCTGCAATGACAGCATTTATGGTTTGTATATAAATTCATTTGAGCTCCAGTAGCTAAGTAGCTTCACGCCGTTTCCTAATAAGATCAGCTAAGTGAAGCATCATTTACCGAGGGCAGTGATTGAGAGGGTGAACACATTCCCTCCATTGGATTGCTGGAGCTCCGTGCGTTAGGGACATGTCCACGTTAATATATAACCTCTAAATTCCTTCTGCTGGCGTAGTTATTGCACCAGTATGCTTCCCTATAGCTAGCCCATCCTTCAACTAGTGTGTCGTAGATGTGAATAGGAAAGTGCCAGCTCAGGCGTGACTTCTTCATCTGATTGTGGTTCAAAATTACGAGGCATTGGTGATGGAAAAGAGTATTCCGTTAATCTTAAAGTACTGTTCAGAAATCACCTGCGCTGCTATGCATATTTAAATCCGTTAAAGATTAGTGAGGTGTGTTCTGTTGTCAATCAACCCGAGATTAAATTTTTTACAGTTTGCTTACATGTCATTTTGAAAATTATGATATAACGCTATTTTGTGTAAGATGTTGCTCGCACACATGTTCTAATTCGTTTTTAAATATGTAATATTATGTAAATCAATTAAGGAACAATGGTATATTTTTTTTATGGATCTTGTTTGATAGCAGAAGTGCGATTCAGCACTTGAGCAGTTGGCAAAGTGTGAGATACAGTGCTGGAGTATCTATGCTCAACAAATTGAAACGGCTGTCTATGTCCCAAGACATTCGCCTTCCCATGTCGACCCATGTAACTGTAGACACCTTGACCAAGGCGGGAGCAAGTGAGGCCCCTGAACCGTTGGCACCTTTCACCTTTTTGGAAATCTTTTCAAGAGTAAAAAGCAGGATTAAGACCACATGAATTATCCCTCCAGAGCACCCATGGTATCAGTGTTCTCGTCCGAGAAGCTCACTGGCTCACAAGATAGGAATAAACTGCTCTCCCCCGCTTTCGAAGTGGTCACCTCATATCATTAAAATTTTCTGAAGGCTACAAAATTTTCGGAAGCCCGGTGGCTTAGTGATAGCGTTTCACGCTCCCAAGGCACAGGTCCGAGGTTTAATCCTCGGGCTGGGCAAGGTTGACTCAGCCTTTCATCCCTTCAGTGGGTCGATAAACTGAGTACCAAACATGCTTGGGAACTAAACACTGGGGGTTTCGCGTTAGGCTGACCACCTAATCGAGACATACTTCACACCCCAGGGTCTCTCGGTCAAGAAAACAGAGATGGGCGCTGTAGGCCTTGGCCCACATGGGTTGTCATGCCACAGAGTGAGTGAAAATTTTTCGAAACCTGTTCCAATTGTTTCGCCGTACAAGCTACGCACGAACACATCCTAGCGTTCCTGTACTTTCCAAGCAAGATTTATAAAAAAATGCTTTGATGGTATTAGATTTTTAGGGGGCGTTTAACGTTATAGACTTGGTCTAGAGCCGCTGGACAAACAGGACATGCAATAACAACAACACAATAATGTATGCCTTTTAATTTCTATATATTTTTTAATCTGCTGACATATCTGTTGTAATCAGTGAATAAATTTTTATTGTTACATATAATATGCAAATTTCATTGGTTTTTTATGGTGGCTGCTGCTTATCTATGAAAGGTCTGAATATCAAACCATTTCCAGAAATTGAGTGGTAACGAAATTGCAGATAGCTTGGCCAAGTCTGCCAATGCTGACACCTTGCAGGGCAACGCTATTCTAACGTTTTCGGAAATCTCCACTATTCAAATTGTGTTTAATTCCATCTTTTTAAGAGATCCGCTTGCCCACTTTTGGTACTTTGTGAAAAAACCTCGTTGGTGGCATCAGATCAGTATCCCCAGGATACAGCAGACTGCTCTTTCATGTTTTTTGAGAGGCCACATTAGGTCCCTTTCTTTTCAACAGGGCCAGAAGGTCTTTCTGGAGTGTGACTGGTGCAAGGCTGATCAGACCTCCCCGAGACATATTCTTGACTGTCTGAGTTTTACTGTGAACGAGGTTTTGGAGAATCCTACTTTATTTTTAGACTTTTAATGATTTTTGGTTTTATGGAGATGGCTTGGCTTAGCTACACCACCTGGGATATGAAACAACAACAAAAATTTCAAGTGGTTAACTAATTTAAGCAGTTAAATAAACTACTTTGAACTATTTTTACATTTGATTCAAAATTGATTTCCTTTAACACATCCATCAAATTATTTCGAAGCTACATTATTACTTGTTTTACATTTTATATCCACCTTATATTGATTTGCTTTCAATTAAGAGCTTAATTAAATAAGGACTTGTGCATATCCTATTTATAAATTAAAAATGTTTACTGTTTATTAAGAATTTATGTGACAACATTTTGACATCTCGATATTACAAATGATTACATTATTTACTAAATTGTAGGAGCTCCAGTGGCTCAGTGGCATCACGCCGCTTCCCGTAAGCTCAGCAAAGTGAAGCATCATTTGCCGCGGGCAGTGGTTGGGAGGGTGACCACGGTGTACTCTCCTTCACTGGGTTGCTGGAGCTCCGTGGGTTGGGGACGTGTCCACGTTAATCTGTGACGTCCAAAGTCCTTCCGCTGGTGTGGCGTGGATGTGGAGAGGAGGGTGCCAGCTCAGGTGTGTCCTCGTCACCTGACCGTGGTTCAAAATGACGAGGCACCTTAACAAGAACAAAGTCGTACTTTCACCTTCGTGGTGCTCTGATCCAAACGAAAGACGCTCTCTATTGACTTAATTCGCACAGCCAAAGGCAAAAGCGAGCTTGGCTTATCCAAGTGTCATAAGCAACAACAACTAAATTGTAGAGAATTATACTTTAGGAAAAGCGGTTTGCGATATATCCTATCAAAAGTTGCTAATTGTAATTGAGCATGTTTAGAAGAATTCACTCGAAAATTTAATCTGAAAACTTAATAAATTTGTATAAAAAATGAGAAATATTTCGATAAAAGTTGAAAAGAATGCAGATACCCTAAGTGTAATAAAATGGAATTCCCCGGAGGGAAATCATTTATGTGAAAAACTACTTTTTTTCCCTTTAACATATTGCATTAAGAGGAACTTTACGGCTGCTGCTAATGCGCTACGGTTAAAATTTACGACTGGGCAACTATGCGCCGTAGATTGACGTTAATCGTCTTTCTATTTTATCCCGTCCAGCTAAAATAATGGAAACAATGGTAAAATTTACGCATCTTAACATTTTGTATGAAAATAAATAATTGGCGGCGAAAAAAAGTGTTGAAAAGTCAGAAAAATGAAATTTATTCCATTTGAAAATAATTCTTTATTATGAAATTTATTTAATATTTATTCACTTGACATTTTTCAGAAACGATTGTGTAAAGATGTGAAACTTTATACTATATACAGGCTCTGCTGAGAATGAATTATATTTTTTAATATTTACGTAATCTATTCATCAACTAACTATCAGATAAAATCAATAATTTTTTTTAAAGTTATACAAAAGTGACTGTTATCATAATGGTAATATCTTAAAATAATCTAACCGTGGCAAAGAAAAATTACCTCTTAAGAGAGAGCGATTAGTATTGGAAAATACTAAGAGAAAAAGAAATTAAGAAAAAATGAAATGAAGAGATTAGCATTTCTTTGTACAACTTGTTTCACAAAATTTTTTTTATAATTTTAAAATAAGCTTAAAAATCAATTAAAAATTAACTTAAAAAATAAATTAAAATCTTAAACAAGAAATGTTAACAAAATTTTTTATAACTCTAAAAAAAGTGAGAAATAATTTATAAAATTTATTGTTATAAATATGTTGTTATAATGTGCTATTTTAGTATTCAATTTGTAAGGAAACAAAAATCTATAGTAATTGAATCGCAAAATAATAAATAAGGTAAAAATGAAGTAGAATGAAATAACAATTGATATATTTTGAACAGTTTTTTAGTCTTTCATTTTATATTGTGACAAAAAAAAAAAATACATGGCTACCAGTAGAACACATTTAGAATTAATTTTGACACTTTTGTGCATTTTACAGATTTTCGAGCATACACAACTGATATAGTATTACCAATTGTTTATTTTTTTATAGAATAATGTTTCTTCAAATTGTTTAGTCTTAAAATAAAATAAAAATTGTGTCGATGATCTTATAAACACATAACTTTAAACGAAGAATTACTCAATATAATTAACAAAAATTGGAAAATTATAATGAAACTATTGTAAAACAAAATTAAATGTTACATGTAAAAACACCAATATTTGCACTGTTTCCTGATTTCTTTTCGGTTTTTTTTCCTTTTCCTTAATTTAAAAAATTATATTTTGTAGCAAAAAATATTTTTTGAAATTATATTTATTTAAAAAGTTGTAAACAAATTTGCAATGATGTTTACTTTTATAAAAATATTTCGCGAAAATTATTCTTTTAAAAGGAATAATCATTTATTTATGCACTTTCCAAGAAGTATTTGAGCGGTATTTTTAACTGAAGACAAATATACAAGATATCTTTATTTTTAACATCATTACATATAATTGTACATACAGAGCTCCAGTGGCTCAAGCATTTGCCGTGGTATAGGAGATAGGGAGGGTGATTCCATTCTTCCTAGCAGTATTGTTGGATCTCCGTGGGTCGCCGTCCAAAAAGTCTTCCGCTGAACAGATGTGGAGAAGAGGATAACAGTTCAGGTGTGACCTCGTCACTTGACCGTACATCAAAATTACGAGGCGCTTGGTGAGAGGCAAGTATTCAAATGGCGCTAACCTTAACCGTTAACCGGGGCTCGTTTTCACGGCTCCGTATACATAATGGTATACAATACCTGTTGCAACATTCTGGGCAAATATATTAAAATATTTCGCCTGAAATTGATAAATTATAAGGGCTATAGAACCACATTTGGCTAAATATGTTGTACTTTATTAATAAATCACAAAAGCTCCAATAAACGTGTTTAGAATACCTCAAAGTAGATAATACTCTCAAATTAATTTTTTTAATAGTATATAATCCTTAAGTGGTATTCAGCTAGTAAATGTTAGAACCAAGTAATTTTTGATGTTTTTTTAAAACAAAACTTGAAAAGTTTAGCAGTATAGACAAAACAATTTGCATCATACGATAATCGAGCAAGAAGCAATATTTGTATTACACAATTAAAATTGCTAGCGAAAGGTTCGACCTCAAAGTTTTCAATATTAGTAATAACGCGGTATATCATCCAGCATGAAAGGGATGCAATAAAGCTTTTTGGGGATGCATTATTTTGCATTGAATGCGGAAAAGTTTCATATAACATCGTATTCACATATCGCAATGAAAAAAACGGTGAAAAGCTTTCAAATACTTGTTGATGACATCTAGCATACAGAGAGGTAGGCCTTTTAAGAAAAGTTACTTTTGATCTTTAAAAATTGACCAGTGTTTTCACCAAAGTAATGCAGAAGCTTATATTATTAGAAAGCAATATAGCAACTTACTGATAATGATCTATAATTCATCTTAATATTGTACCACGCTTCTAGGTTCATGTTGGTTGAGAGTCGGTAAAACAATCCCTTAAAAATCACGAGACTTTCATTCGTACGCAAATTCAATGAAATACATGAAATTCCAGCAGCAGAAATTAGAATTACACAGTTACAATCAGCCAATACAACAGAAAACAGCTTTCAATCGCAGAAGTCTTTAACATCTCAGGACAGACAACAGCTTCATGTTGCTCAATTAGTGTTAAAAACTGATTGTCTTCACCAATTCTACGATGATGGGATTTATACTCTACTTGGAGTAAATATCTAAGAGTTTCGCCAAGTTCCTGGAATGTTCTAGGCTACCTCGTTTAATATTGGTCCTAAAGTTAGGCGATGGATTTTTCCAGAAATATCTATTTTTCGTCAAATCACCAAGAATCTTTCTAAAAGTCACCAAATTGCCAAAGTTCACGCCAAAATATCACCAAGTCACCAAATCATTAGAAATGTCGTTTTTAACGCAGAATACACCTAAATTGAGGAATTTTTGTCCAAAACCAAATTATTTCTGATCTGTCTGAGATATTTTAATACAAATAATGATTATAAATTTGTAACAATAGGCATGGATATGAACTCACAGTTCTGCACTATGACAGTGTGACGTAACTCAGAATAACGGTCAAGTGACGAGATAGTTCTAAATATTTTCCTTATCGATTTTTTCTGCGGTAAGATATCTCTTTAGTAACTTGATTGCCCAGAACATGTAAAACCTATCAAAACGTATGGTCAATTGGTTTGTATGTTACTCAACGGTTATGTTTTGTGCACAGGAGAGATAATTAGACCGGGAATTATGGTTAAAAATGTGAATCCCAAACCACTACAAACATCCAAACCCCAGATGGGTTTCAAAACCAAGAACTGGATTCACACCCAAGAAACCATTCAGCTGCCAACTAGGTTACTATTTATGAGAGCTAAGAAATGATTGACTAATGATGTATTAGGTTGGTGCGTATGAAATGTCGGATTCTTAAGTGATTGTATAAAACTGCATATCTTTCTTCAAAAGCTGTTTATTCAATCAAAGTATGCTCCATTCGCTTCAATACACTTCTCCCAACGAGATTTTAAAGCGTAGATGCCTGTCTTAAAAAATTTTGGTCTTTAGAATTAATAAACTCTGATATCGAGTTTTTTAGACTGTCTTCATTTTCATAGTGTTTGCCCCTTAAAAACAGCTCTAAATGCTTGAAAAAATGAAAATCGGTCGGCGAGAGATCCGGTGAATAGGGTGGATGCTGCAATGATGAGCATACGTTTAACCGATCCAGCTTATTTCGCTCTGTCAGTGCGTGCGGTACCCACTTGTCCATCTTCTTAACCTTGCCAATCTCAGAAAGGTGTCTCAATATCGTTGTATGGTCAACTTTCATCCTGATAGCAAGTTCCCTCGTGGATACGGCTGGATCCGCTTCCACTAGAGCCTTCAGGTTATCATTCTTCACAGACGTTTTGGGTCTTCCGCGCGGCTCATTTTGCAGTGAAAAATCGCCAGTCCGAAATTTTTCGAACCAACGCTGCACTTTCCGATCGTTAACCGTATTCTCCCCAAACGCTTGGTTTATGTTGCGTGCAGCTTTTGCAGCACTATTACCAAGTTTGTACTCATATAAGAAAATGACGCGAATGTCGGCAGAATTCATATCGGCAATAAACTCAAAAGAAATAAAAAAGGGAAGACCTTCGAGAAAACCTATTTTGCTGAAATGAGTCTCTGGCAATGGACAATACGAGTATGAATGAGGTTATGCCAAATACAAAAGTATAACGAAAACAGGGAGGAAAACGTCCGCATGTAAAGAGAATCCGACGTTTCATACGCACCAACCTAATAGATAGAGCTCATTTTTCTTAAAGATGGTCAATTTCGCTGTAAGGAAAAACAAATTTTTATGAATAGGAACATAATTACTATTTAAGTATCTTTTTATCGACAATGCCCAGAAAAATCTCATAGTATGTATTTTATATTGTTTTCATATTTAAAGATAGTCAAGTGTCTAAAAATACTTTGATCGCCCTTGATCGCGCAATTTGCCAACAAAAAAGGAGCAGATTTCCTATCATTAAAGTCCTGAATTAAGGCAGCCGAGTCGAATTTATTCTTGCTATGTCAATACTTGTCAAGGCTGTTTCGAAAGCTTTTTACGTCACCCTCAACTATTCTTAGAAATTTCCTTGAAACAAAATAAAAAAATCATTGTTTTTCGCGTTGTTATCGGGGATGAAGATGAACTTTTACGACTGATGTTCTAGCAGGAAGTGTTCGAATGTAAACAGATAATTGCTTCCAATAATTGCTCCGAAATGATTTTTTTCAGAGAGTAGAGGCTCGATTCAATTGGGAGCGAACGTCACTCAGCAGATATATTAGTGATGAAACAGTTAAAATAACCATTTAGTCACGTGTTTTTATAAATATAATAGTCTTTAAATTATAAAAAAAATGCGTCATATAATGCTGCAAAACATACAATAGAGATGAAATCGGAACATTTTTCCAGTTAATTGATCTGAAAAATTCGATTTGTCATAAAGCAAAAAAATTCACTTCGGCATAAAATTTTATACACTAATAATTACTATTATAAAATTTTTTATTGAATACTCGGCGATTAGAATTTCCACCTTATATCACTACAAGGGCGGATGTTAGAGCACCATAAACAGGGGGAACGAGGGTGTGTGACGTCATAGCCACGAAAATGGGTCTTCATAATTTAGGAGCAGGGACCGATTAGAAGACCCCCAATACTTGGCCTGACATCCACAGAAGCATCGTTTCACACGGTAAACCACGATGCCTTTTACGTGCTTCAGCCACCATTACAGTGAACAAAACAGATATTCGATTGGCTCAGGATTCGAACTCACTACCTTCTGACAGCGAGAAAGAATGTCCGAATCAAGCAGGCCATTGCGCCCTTCTATTATAAAAAATTTATTAAATGTTATAAAATATAAAGACACTTCCATCTCTAAAGGAACAGTAAGAAAAGGGTTATATAATTACATTACGCACATATTTAAAAATAAAAGTCTGAAAAACTGAGAAAATCTTAAATTTTGCAATAGATTTTTATGTAGAAATTGAAAAATATATTTTTTCTACATTTTCATTTGTCGAGGTGCGTGCTTGCGACTTTTCCAGCTTTCCCCCGTATAAAACGAATATACGAGGTGTGGCTATTAAATACCGAGACTGACGTTGCGGCGGCAAAGTGCGCATGCGTAGTCCGCCATTGATTGTCAGCTGTTTAGTGTGAAGCTTTCTCTTCAAAATGCCCTAAGCCTCATTTGCGTAAGTAACACGGTTTAGTCATAACCTTCATTTCCGTTAACAATGTTATTTTATTTTGGCGAAATAATGGTTAGTGTAATAATAGAGCAACGAATTGTTGTTAAATTTCACTTCAAACTTGGAAAAACCGGTACTGAAACTTACAATTTAATGAAAGAAGTGTACGGCAGTGAATGTTTATCCCGTGCACGAGTTTTTGAATGGTTCAAACGTTTTAAAGATGGCCAACAAGACGTTGAAGATGATTCGCGGCCAGGTCACCCTTCAACGTCAAAAACGGATGAAAATGTCAAAAAAGTTGCTAGTTTGATTCGGTCTGATCGTCGATTGAGTATTCGTGCAACAGCTGAAACTGTAAACATTGATAAAGAATGTGTACGGCAAATTTTATATGACAATTTGAACATGAAAAAAGTGTGCGCCAAAAATTCTCACGTTTGAACAACAAGCAACTCGCAAAAACTGGCCAAACACAGCATCCCACTGTTAGAGCATCCACCTTACTCTCCAGACCTGGCACCATATGACTGCTATCTGTTCCCTAAGGTGAAATCTGCATTAAAAGGAACAAGATTTGAGTCCGTGGAAGCTGTTAAAGAGAAAGCGGCAAGAGTACTGAAGGAGTTGACAAAAGATGACTTCCAGCACTGTTTCCAACTATGGAAAATTCGTATGGTGCGTTGCAGGGATACAGAAGGGGTGCACATTGAAGGCGATGATAAATAATTATATATAAAATAAGAATAAAACTTTTCACAACGACAGTCTCGTCATTTAATAGCCACACCTCGTATATAACAGATAGAAATGTGTTACAATCTTCCCAGAATACAATTTTAGATTGGATATTAAAAACTTGATACAGCTTTCGTCTGTTAGGATGTTCTTTAAATGGTGTCATAAAAAGTTATCAGGTTACAATTTTGAGCAAGAATAGATTTTTCTGACAGTACTTTGTGAACTTAATGGACATTATAACCTGTTTACATGTTAATAATTTAGAGATTTAATAGCAATTCAATGGGAATGAAACACTTAGCATCACACAGCGAAGGCATTTGAAAACATAAATTTAAAACATCAACTTAGGTTAAAAACGTAGTATATTTTCAATCACCATAAAAACTTACTAGTGAATTATAAATATTTCTGGAGCCATAAAAATTGTGCATACAATAAGAAGTTTTTACTATAAACGGAGGTGTTTTTTATTACGAAATATAAACTTTAGTATTTAATATTCTCCTATTATCATCCATACTCCAGCTCAGGTGTCGAAAGACACGTTCCAAATTTGACAACGCAGTACAATTTTCAGTGGCTCATTACAATTGTTATATAGCTTCAATTGCGTATGGTTAAAATAAAATAAATATTAAATGATGCAGTTAACATAAAACACTCTCTAACTCTACATTCAAGATCACTGTTCCCTAGTTCTTGCATTGACCCTTCATTAACTTCTTGCATTGAGGATATTGTTTTGCAGTAAAAATTATTTCAGACATCATGAACTATACAGGTAGATTTCTTTGGCACGGCACAACTGTAAATGTGTCATCATTCTCACTGTCGGAAGGTTGTGAGTTCGAACCCGGGCTTTACCAAAGCCTTTAGTTCGCTAAGGGCTTCGACTGGGGCACGTTAAAACTGGGAATGGTCGCAATGTCCTCCAAGTGAAATGATACCTCTGGGGGTGGGAAGCCAATTATTAGGGGTCTTCTACTTGGTCTCTGCTTCAAAGTTAAGAAAACTGCACTCAGTTGTTTCTATCTAACTGGTAGAGAGCAATTTAGGGCTAAGTACAAGGAAGCATATTGGTGCAACAATTGTAAAGCTTGGAAGTTAGTGAGTTCGAATCCAGACTTCCCCGATGGTCTGTCGTTTCCATTAAAAATAGCTGGTTCATCTAATAAGTTGTGGTTGCAATGACCTCCAAGTTAAATGATACCTCTGGGGTGGCAAGTCAAGTGTAGGGATCTTCGCTGCACCCATCTAATTAGTAAAACCTAATTCTGGGCTAGGTACAAAAAATATGCTTATCCCTGTTCTAGTTTCTTTCTAAGTTGGTAGCTGACTGGTCAGCTCTTAGGTCTTCATTTCCAAAGTTCACGCGAATTCAATTCCCACTTGTAATGATTGAGGAAACTTTTGACTGTAGGACTTGATTGAATGTGTTGTGTAGTTGATGTAGTTCTTAAATACATGATGTATCATGTTCAGACATCATGTATTTAAGAACTACATCAAACCAAAAATTCAAGTTTCTGATGGTTTAGTTTGCTTGTCTCTCAACAGCCATTTTTTGCTCCCTAGGACTAATTAGACCAGGTAGTATGGCCTGTGTTAAAGGTGGGATTCGAACCAACGAACTGTTGATTCAAAGGTGAGAGTGATAACTATTATGTTATTCGCTCAGCTTCGAGTTTCTGAAGCAAGCGAGAAAACTAGTCTTCTTTTCGTGAAATAAAGATATCTAGAACACACATAGATTGGTGAGGATAAGTTCTCTTCAATGATTGACTTCTCAGAGTTTTCATTAAACATTATGCACGAACTACCAATCACTGAAGAATCATCAACACTTGGAAAGAGCAAGTGGGAGAATACTTCTGAAACAACACGAGTTTATTCGGTTGCTCTGCGGTGAAGAAATCTCAAAAAAAAAAAAAAAAAATATCGGCGTTGATTGAATCTTTTTGGCCTGGCAAAACGCCACAAATAAAAAAGCAAAAGCTGTTTTCCAAGGAAATATTCTTGTCTTTTTCGGGTCAGTGTTGTTATCCTTACATAAGATACAATTGTCAATTTGTATTATAAAAGTATTTCATTTTCAGCTTAATGATTCTCGTAAGCTTCCATTAGTTAGAAATTGAAGAATCTATACACATTGCACGTTTTTTTTCTTCTAAAAACAGAAAAAAAAGAACAATTTTAATGAAAATATTAATGTTTATATGAACGAGAAACGAACGTATTTCGCATTCGTAATGCTTCATGGATGCCGATTTTTTATTACAATTATTAAATTTATTGTTTTATTTCTGATAATTATAATTTAATAATGAATCACTAAATCTTGTCAAGGTAATGAATTGGTAAAAAGCATAAATTTACTGACGCGTCTCGTGAATTTAATGTTAAACAGAAACACTAAGTTTCTGTTTAACATTAAATTCACGAGACGCGTCAGTTTGACGAATTTTTTCTTAAAGAAAATTATTAAAACCGATCGAATTTTCATATTACTTCTTGTAATGACGTACATTCGTTGAATGAGGTAAATATATATTGATGTCTATTTTCTTCAAGTTTCCAAATCTTGAAACGTTCTCTGTGGTACATCTTTATCTTCGTATACACACGTTCATTTGATTCACAGACGTCATAAAACTTCTACTCAGGCAAAAGTTACAATAATTATAAATATGAATTCAAGATGGTCCGTGAAATTATCTCTTACGAAATTAGCTCGATACGGTTTTGTTCATTTGATTTGTTTTTTGTCCAGCAACCACTTTTAGCAGACGATGGCTAATTACACTGGGACAAACAGTTTCAAGTGAATTCCATCCCCTACAAACACCAAAACCCAAGGAGGGATTCGATTACACGAACTATTGAACCGAAAGACAGAGGTCTAACCATTCGGATACCAGGTTGGCGAAATAAGCTCTAACTAGGAACAGTAGAAAGAATGAAAAGCAATGTGGTTCAGAGCTTCGATTTGTGAGACAAAAGCTCTCATCTTACCATAATGTACACCTACAATGGATCCCTTCACAAGTTGGCCTTAATGAAAATTAAATGACTGATACCTTGACAATGCAGGGAGTTTTAATGACCTTAACATTCAACAATATTTTTTGAAGAAAAGATCGAAGGTCAAATCTACCATTGCTTCATCTCGGCGTTATCTTCCGACTAATGACCAGTATGGGGGCAGGCAAGCAGGGTGTGCATCACTTTTAAGGGTAATCATGTCCTGAAATGTCTTAGAATTGACCAAAGAAGCAAGATCTTTCCATTATATTAGGAAATGCAATAACACACATTTTATGCATAATCATCTACTTTTCTGCTTGGCAATGGAGGGAACTTTAATGAGCATAAAATCAAATACCCTGACATTTTTGAAGAAATGATCTAAGGTCAAATCTACCATTGCTTCATCTTGGTGTTATCTTCCGAATCATGACCAGTATGGGGACAGGAAACCAGGGTGTGCATCACTTTTAAGGGTAATCATGTCCTGAAATGTCTTAGAATTGACCAAAGAAGCAAGATCTTCCCATTACATAGGAAATGCAATAACACACATTTTATGCATAATCATCTACTTTTCTGCTTGGCAATGGAAGGAACTTTAATGAGAATAAAATCTAATACCCTGACATTTTTGAAGAGAAGATCGAAGGTCAAATCTACCATTGCTTCATCTCGGTGTTATCTTCCTACTAATGACCAGTATGGGGGCAGGCAAACAGGGTGTGCATCACTTTTAAGGGTAATCGTGTCCTGAAATGTCTTAGAATTGACCAAAGAAGCAAGATCTTCCCATTACATAGGAAACGCAATATAACACACATTTTATGCATAATCATCTACTTTTCTGCTTGGCAATGGAGGGAACTTTAATGAGCATAAAATCTAATACCCTGACATTTTTGAAGAGAAGATCGAAGGTCAAATCTACCATTGCTTCATCTCGGTGTTATCTTCCTACTAATGACCAGTATGGGGGCAGGCAAACAGGGTGTGCATCACTTTTAAGGGTAATCGTGTCCTGAAATGTCTTAGAATTGACCAAAGAAGCAAGATCTTCCCATTACATAGGAAACGCAATATAACACACATTTTATGCATAATCATCTACTTTCTTGCTTGCCAATGGAGGGAACTTTAATGAGCATAAAATCTAATACCCTGACATTTTTGAAGAGAAGATCGAAGGTCAAATCTACCATTGCTTCATCTCGGTGTTATCTTCCTACTAATGACCAGTATGGGGGCAGGCAAACAGGGTGTGCATCACTTTTAAGGGTAATCGTGTCCTGAAATGTCTTAGAATTGACCAAAGAAGCAAGATCTTCCCATTACATAGGAAACGCAATATAACACACATTTTATGCATAATCATCTACTTTTCTGCTTGGCAATGGAGGGAACTTTAATGAGCATAAAATCTAATACCCTGACATTTTTGAAGAGAAGATCGAAGGTCAAATCTACCATTGCTTCATCTCGGTGTTATCTTCCTACTAATGACCAGTATGGGGGCAGGCAAACAGGGTGTGCATCACTTTTAAGGGTAATCGTGTCCAGAAATGTCTTAGAATTGACCAAAGAAGCAAGATCTTCCCATTACATAGGAAACGCAATATAACACACATTTTATGCATAATCATCTACTTTCTTGCTTGCCAATGGAGGGAACTTTAATGAGCATAAAATCTAATACCCTGACATTTTTGAAGAGAAGATCGAAGGTCAAATCTACCATTGCTTCATCTCGGTGTTATCTTCCTACTAATGACCAGTATGGGGGCAGGCAAACAGGGTGTGCATCACTTTTAAGGGTAATCGTGTCCTGAAATGTCTTAGAATTGACCAAAGAAGCAAGATCTTCCCATTACATAGGAAACGCAATATAACACACATTTTATGCATAATCATCTACTTTCTTGCTTGCCAATGGAGGGAACTTTAATGAGCATAAAATCTAATACCCTGACATTTTTGAAGAGAAGATCGAAGGTCAAATCTACCATTGCTTCATCTCGGTGTTATCTTCCTACTAATGACCAGTATGGGGGCAGGCAAACAGGGTGTGCATCACTTTTAAGGGTAATCGTGTCCTGAAATGTCTTAGAATTGACCAAAGAAGCAAGATCTTCCCATTACATAGGAAACGCAATATAACACACATTTTATGCATAATCATCTACTTTCTTGCTTGCCAATGGAGGGAACTTTAATGAGCATAAAATCTAATACCCTGACATTTTTGAAGAGAAGATCGAAGGTCAAATCTACCATTGCTTCATCTCGGTGTTATCTTCCTACTAATGACCAGTATGGGGGCAGGCAAACAGGGTGTGCATCACTTTTAAGGGTAATCGTGTCCTGAAATGTCTTAGAATTGACCAAAGAAGCAAGATCTTCCCATTACATAGGAAACGCAATATAACACACATTTTATGCATAATCATCTACTTTTCTGCTTGGCAATGGAGGGAACTTTAATGAGCATAAAATCTAATACCCTGACATTTTTGAAGAGAAGATCGAAGGTCAAATCTACCATTGCTTCATCTCGGTGTTATCTTCCTACTAATGACCAGTATGGGGGCAGGCAAACAGGGTGTGCATCACTTTTAAGGGTAATCGTGTCCTGAAATGTCTTAGAATTGACCAAAGAAGCAAGATCTTCCCATTACATAGGAAACGCAATATAACACACATTTTATGCATAATCATCTACTTTCTTGCTTGCCAATGGAGGGAACTTTAATGAGCATAAAATCTAATACCCTGACATTTTTGAAGAGAAGATCGAAGGTCAAATCTACCATTGCTTCATCTCGGTGTTATCTTCCTACTAATGACCAGTATGGGGGCAGGCAAACAGGGTGTGCATCACTTTTAAGGGTAATCGTGTCCTGAAATGTCTTAGAATTGACCAAAGAAGCAAGATCTTCCCATTACATAGGAAACGCAATATAACACACATTTTATGCATAATCATCTACTTTCTTGCTTGCCAATGGAGGGAACTTTAATGAGCATAAAATCTAATACCCTGACATTTTTGAAGAAAAGATCGAAGGTCAAATGTACCATTGCTTCATCTTGGTGTTATCTTCCTACTAATGACCAGTATGGGGGCAGGCAAACAGGGTGTGCATCACTTTTAAGGGTAATCGTGTCCTGAAATGTCTTAGAATTGACCAAAGAAGCAAGATCTTCCCATTACATAGGAAACGCAATATAACACACATTTTATGCATAATCATTTACTTTTCTGCTTGGCAATGGAGGGAACTTTATTGAGCATAAAATCTAATACCCTGACATTTTTGAAGAAAAGATCGAAGGTCAAATCTACCATTGCTTCATCTTGGTGTTATCTTCCTACTAATGACCAGTATGGGGGCAGGCAACCAGGGTGTGCATCACTTTTAAGGGTAATCGTGTCCTGAAATGTCTTAGAATTGACCAAAGAAGCAAGATCTTCCCATTACATAGGAAATGCAATAACACACATTTTATGCATAATCATCTACTTTTCTGCTTGGCAATGGAAGGAACTTCAATGAGCATAAAATCTAATACCCTGACATTTTTGAAGAAATGATCCAAGGTCAAATCTACCATTGCTTCATCTTGGTGTTATCTTCCGACTCATGACCAGTAGGGGAGCAGGCAACCAGGGTGTGCATCACTTTTAAGGGTAATCGTGTCCTGAAATGTCTTAGAATGGACCAAAGAAGCAAGATCTTCCCATTACATAGGAAACGCAATATAACACACATTTTATGCCAAATCATTTACTTTTCTGCTTAGGGCATGAAAAAAAGAAGTCTTGTCTGGAAATCCTCTTCTCGTTTTGAACATTTTATCAATTCACGGTTTCATGGATCTGGTTCAGCCTAATGGATAATCAAACAGAATAAGAAACAACAATACAATGCAAAAAGTGAATCGCTGTCAGATTAAGCAAATCTGTAAAAGATGCTTGGAATGAATTTAAAATATTGAAGTAATGTACTAAAGTGTTATTGACTAATAAAAACTATCTATAAATACATATCTCACATTCTCATCTTTATGTACTTGAAGTATTAATTATATTGCACACAAACACATTCTAAAGTAATTGCTTCTTTTCTTCAAAAATATGTATTCATTCATGCGTCAAACAGGTGTCTGTAACGATAAATATACAAATATCCGTAAATCTATTGTTAACGAGATACTAATAAATAAAGAAGTACAAATGATTTTTTTTAAATTTGACCATTAAAATTATTTCAGTTTTGGGTACAATGCAAAGTAGATTTGATTGGTACAGATACAATGGGTACACTGAAAAGGGATCCTTATACTCTTTAGAAACTAAATCCAAACGGAAGAAACCCAGATTATTAAGTCCCTCATAAGTATCATATCAAGAGGAATTTACAATTATGACTATGCTAGGAATGAATTGATTGTTGGTTGTTATGACGACCAGTTGGCAATGTTATGACGATAGTAAACACGACGTATTTCAACTGCGTCAAGTTTAGAACAAGCTCAAGTCGAGTTTAGAAGGCGCTTGCAGTGTACCAAAAATTAGAAAGTATATGCCATCCCTCTTAAACTGACATGATTCTTATGACAGGAAAGTTATAGGATAGAATCTTTAACAATAAAAGACAATCAAATGGCATGACTGACGAAACAAATAGTAAACATTTATCTAAGCAAAGGCAGCCAAATTATAAAAGCTTATAAAGTAAATGATAAGCTAAAATTTTTATCCAACATTGTATATATATATATATAACAGATTGCACCTCGGTTAACCGGTTTGGGATACTAGCCCATTAACCAGCCCCTTGTAACTTTGAATCATGATCAGGTGACAAGGTCCCATCTGAGTTCTCACCCTCCTCTCCAAATCCACGTCAAACCCGAGGAAGGACTTTAGACGTCACAGATGAATGTGGACACGTTCCCAACCCACGGAGCTCCAGCAACCCAGTGAGGGATAATGTGGTCACCCTCCCAATCAGTGCCCACGGCAAATGATGCTTCACTTTTCTGAACTCAAAGGGAAAGTAAAGGAAAGCGGCGGGCTCCTTAGCTCCTGGAGCTCTGATTTTTAAGACAGAACAATGGTAGAATAGAATCTTTATCCAATCAAAAGCTGCCAAATTATAAGTTTTATGAAGTAAATGGTAAGATAGAATTATTATCCAATTAAAGATGGTCAAATATTATGGCTGAAGCAAATGATGGGGTAGTACTTTTATCCAACAAAAGACAGCCAAATGGTAAGAATTATGAAGCAAATGTTTGAGAAGTTTTCGCTTCATAAGTATAACAAATTTTAATTTTTCCTTATGACCGAATCCTTTATCTAACCAAAGACAGCCAAATCATATATCTTATGCAAAAAATGATAGAATCGTTATTCAACCAAAAAACATTCTGTGTATGACTTAGTTTGGTATGGTTTGGTCATTATTTGCAAACAAAGGATAATTAGATCAGTATTTACTGTTTAAAATGGATTTCAAACCACTACAAACATTCAAGCCCAATGTGGGATTCGAAGCCACGAACTGTTGAATGGAAGACAAGAGTGTAAGCCATTCGTCTACCAGTTCGGCAGTGTATGATTTATGAAACGTGCAGAAATAAATCTTTATCTAATCAAGAATAATCAAATTGTATAATTTTTATAATAAGGAAATGTTGTGTGTAGTATAAACCACCAAAGTAGATGAAAGTTTGGAAGAGAATAGAAGAACTCAATCGTCAATGGATCTGAATCAGAATTATTGAGGAGTATTTCTTGGTGCTTCTCAAAGATGCATTCAGATATCTATATTGAACATTCTACTTTATATTCTGTGTACAATCCTTAAGAAATATATGAAGAATAAATGGCCAGATTAGATTCAAAAAAGCAATTACAATTACATTAAATAATGCACTTAAGATAAATGTATTTTATATGTGCATATTTTTTTCAAATAGAATATTTTTTCCTTAAATTGGAAAAGAAATCCAATCAAAGGAAAAACTGAAATATTGACTAAATGACAAGATAAATCCCATTAAAACACACCCCTCGAAAATTTTAATTCGTTGCCAGCAATCCCCCCAAAATGAATAAAAATAATCTCGAAATCAAAAGTATAACCGTTCCAATAACAAAAGAACGCGAGGAACTGCAATAGGTTCGCCAAATTCTCTGGATATTTTTACTCTCCTAGTTAACAGGGGTGAGTGGGGGCGGGAAGGGGGAAGAAAAGGAAAGCACGGAATTTGAGAAAATTCGGTTACGAATAGCGGAGAAAAATTAAATTAAAGAACTTATTGTGTACGCTGGAACCTCCTTCACGCAATCTTTAACTCCTTTTCTCTAAAAAATAAAAAATTCGCTTTTTTCCCCCTTCCCTTTCTCTACAACAGTTCGGGGAAAAAGGAAAAAAAGTCCCTAATTCTTAGGAACAGTGGAATTAACAGGTTTTCTGTATTTTTAGGGAGACTGCTAGGCAACTGTTTCTGAAGCAGCGAATGTTTTAAACTATTAATTATCTACAGTTGCAAACTCACAAAAAATGATAACGTTGTGAGTATTATATATGTTTTTGTATACACGCGACATTAGAATTTTATTTGTTATTTTGTAGGGAGAAACCATTTTGATTACCATAAATTTTGTTCTTTTCCTTTCTATATTAACATAAAAATTTTAAAAGTAAGAGAAATAAACAAGATAGCTGTATTTCAAGTACATACATGTTTTTAATTGTTCCTCAACTAACTATTTGTATATATTTAAAATTAAAAATTCAAATATATTGCAGTTAAAAAAGTGCATATTTACATTTAATTAGATTCATAAAGGATTTAACCTATTTTTAAAAGATTTAGGAATTTAATAATATTTTAAATTTAAAGGACTAAATAGTTCTAGTATTTAAAATATTTCCACATTTTTCAAGTAGACATTTATTATTTTTAATAACTGGCCGACGGCTGAGAATTAGAAATAATAAATGTCTACTTGAATAATTTTAAATTACATAGTTGTTTTTACGCCACCTATTAGCGTTCCCGACTCTTAAGCTGCTGGTCCTGGATTCGAATCCCAGTTCGGACACGACTGTTCCTTTCTGTTTCCTAGTCCTTTTTTCTGAGAAGATTGAATGAATGTGATCCACCCTGTAAAAGGGGAGTGGTAAGGCTACTTCTCCTCCGTGATGTGGTTCACAGGTGCCCACCAGATAACGATAAATGAGTAGGAGTTTCCGGTCTGGTGGTGAAGGGGTAGTCACCCGGTGTGCCCACCGTAAGAAATTTTTTTTTAATAATTTGTAAATATATGATTAAAGATTTCTGTGCACATATAACCAATCTGTTACAACTATCAAATTTAAAAAATAATTAACGAAGCATTTTCCAACAATTAAAACTATTCAAATCAGACACACTAATGAGTTATTGAATTACATTTCAACCACCTATTTTACCAATTTATGAAAGTCGTTAAACAACCAATTATCTGGAAATGTCGAAGCACAGTTAAGTTGCGAAGTCGTTTCCAAAGCTGCCACCTTTCTCTTTACATTAAACCACAACCGCGGAGGAATATTGGAACCCATGAAAACTTATGTTATCACATCCTCTCATACTAAAAGTATTTCAACCCCCATGTCAAGAATTGAACTCACATCCTTACAGACACTGACACATTTCCCTACCAGGCTACCACCATTTCGATATCAAACAGTGGTTTGGTGAAGTTTCTCGCTTAATGGCCATATTTGGACGCGAGGACTAATGAGATCGTGGCCTACAGTTCAAAGTAGATTCCAAATCACTACAAACATCCATGTCTGAGGTGAGATTCGAACCCATGAACTGTTAAACCGAACGTAAGAGTACCCATTCGGCTGCCATCAAGTCTATCTCAAGAGGGGAAACATTCCAAGACCCAACAAAACAGATATGCGTGATAATGCTGAAAAAAAGAAGTACTATATCCCTTTTCAGTTTTTAACAGTGGTTGGAATCGAATCCATGTACTTTACTTCGAAGAGCATAATCTTATAATCATGAGGTTTGGTTTGTTTGTCGCTCAATGGTCATTTTTTGCACTTGAGGGCTAATTAGACCGGGACCTACGGTTTAAAGTGGATTCCGAACCACTACAAACATCCATGCCCAAAGTGGGATTCGAACTCACGAACTGTTGAACCGGAGTACAATCATGAGGGAGGTCTTGATTGAAATAGATGTTGTTGCAAAGACTTCATTCGACGGTCAAAATATACGTTTAACGATAATATTGAAAAATATTTGGGTGATATGTAACCATGTATTTTAACAACCATACAACAGTCATGTATATTAAAAATCATACAGTAATCATATATTTTAACAACCATACAGTAACAATGTATTTTAACCATACAACAATTGTGTATTTTAACAGTGATACAGTAATCATATTTTAAAAGCAATAACAACACTCTACTTTAATCGCCAAATCCAACCAAGTATTTTAAATATCCTCCATTAAACTGATCAAATTACATTTCAAATATTTTTATTTCTCCGAATACTTTATTTACGAATGCAAACTTATAATAATAATATTTTGCATCATACTACAAAAGTATGCTGATTAATGATAAGAAAAAAAATTTTCTCATTTCAGTTTTTAACGCATATGTTTAAAAATTTACGTCAAAATAGGAATCATATAGCAAAATTTTGAGAAATGCTTTTTCAAAATATTTCTCAATATTTTATAGTTACTTTTGAAATTAAATGATAGTGAGAAATGCAATATCAAATGCATTCTGCTTTCCTGTATAAGAGAATTTTGATTTTATGCCTTTTTCTAAATTTGATATCGTTATGGAACGTAGAATAAAAATGCATGTATTCATACATACATGTATGCCTTGTTTTAACTAAACAAAATCTAATGATAGGGTTGTTATATATTTTTTTCAAATTTGAAGTGCTTAAATGTAAATTTCATAAGTGTTGAGATTTATTTTTTTCCAGAAAAAGGATGTAAGAAATGGAAAAATATCAGACAATTTCGCATGTTTACAGTAACAGAGAGAAAACAGTTTTACATCTTTGCAACGATTTGTGCCAAGAAAAATTATCTTCAAACCCATTCACTTTGTAAATTGTTTATCTGTATTTCTTTTGGTATAGACAAAAGCAAAAAATTTAAGTTGAAACATACCACACAGTAATGCAATTTATTTTGCAAAATTTTTGTGTGTAACATGTTTTCTTTCTATATTTATAGATTGTTTAAAATACTGTGTATTATATATATATATATATATATATATATATATATATATATATATATATATATATATATATATATATATATATATATATATATATATATATATATATATATATATATATATATATATATATATATATATATATATATATATATATATATATATATATATATATATATATATATATATATATATATATATATATATATATATATATATATATATATATATATATATATATATATATATATATATATATATATATATATATATATATATATATATATATATATATATATATATATATATATATATATATATATATATATATATATATATATATATATATATATATATATATATATATATATATATATATATATATATATATATATATATATATATATATATATATATATATATATATATATATATATATATATATATATATATATATATATATATATATATATATATATATATATATATATATATATATATATATATATATATATATATATATATATATATATATATATATATATATATATATATATATATATATATATATATATATATATATATATATATATATATATATATATATATATATATATATATATATATATATATATATATATATATATATATATATATATATATATATATATATATATATATATATATATATATATATATATATATATATATATATATATATATATATATATATATATATATATATATATATATATATATATATATATATATATATATATATATATATATATATATATATATATATATATATATATGACAATATTTTTATCTATTATATTACTTATTTGAAGTTAACAAAGAAATTGAATGCCTTGAACTTCAGTTCAACAATTCATGAGTTCAATTCTCACCTCAAGTGTGGATTTTGATAGTGTGTGTGGTTCGAAAGTCATTTTAAATTATCAGAGGAGTTCTTTGGTGGTTATCATGCTTTTGCAAAATAACTGGATGAGGAAGAAGTATCAGTAGACAACAAATAATACTTATTTGAATTATTTTATATTTACTTTTATATGACAAATTAAATTAGGTTCCTCTAGTAAGATTAAAAACTATGTCTTTCATAAATAATTATATTCAAACTTAAACTGAAGATCTAGGAACCAGGCGGTACGCGTTCCTTCGTGGGGGCGCGTCGGCAGGTGGTGGATAGCCGAACGTCCTGTAGGAATGACAGGATAGCCTTGAATATAGAATCAGAGGCTGTGAACCAGCTCCCGTAAACCCTGGTGTTATGCGACCCATGCCTAGGGCTATTTGGCACCGCGGTAATGGTGTCTTAACGGAGCCTCTAGTTGCCTGGCGAGCTTCTAGAGTAATTTGCCTTGCCCAGTAACTCAGGCAATGCTGGGTGGACTTATATTACCTGAGCTTATTTATTGTTATCTTGTGGCTGAAAAGACACAAGAAATAACAAACCTTTCTGCATTTGCAGGTGAAGCCTCTGAAGTAGACCTTGCTGAAAAAGACAAGGGAACTCAGAGGCAATCTAGTAAAGGGGCAGCAATGAATCCTTCACTTGAGGTAAAAATGACCTCCAAACCATCTTCTGGTGAAAGTCAGGAAGCTATCCCTAGCATGACTGACTTTCTGACCAGATGGGACTGTTTCAGCAAGACCCTATCTGCAGGAAATGCCATACGCAAGAGGAAACGGCAGAGCATATCATTTACGAATGCGAGGCCCTTGCCCTCCCTAGATTAACTTCTTTAGGCATTATCCATACTAGAGAGTTACACCTAGACTCCATTAAAGGGTTATTGGACTTTATTAATAAAGTGGTTGACCCGAGCAATTGGAAGTAAGAAATATTGGGTTTGGAGTTAATGGTACAAAATGCTGATAAAAGCAGAGGTGCGCAATGACATACAAATCCAACTCTAAGAAGAAGAAGAAGTAAACTGAAGATTATTTTTGTCCAAGGTTTGGTTTGTTTATCGCTTAAGGATCATTTCTCGCAAGCGAGAACTGATTCAATCAGAAACTACATTTTAAAGTGTATTCCAAACCATTACAAACGTCGAAACCCAAGGTGGGATTTGAATCCACGAACTGCTGAACAGAAAGCATGAGCCTTCACCTACTAGCTCGGTGTGTTTTTGTGCAAAATGTAACTTAGAGGTATTCCAGGACCTATTGCTAAAGATGGATATAGAATCACAATAAATATTCACAGTCTCGGTGGGAATCGAGCCCATGAACTAATGAACCGAAAGCCAGAGAGTTTGGTGCAACCAAAATAGAATCAGTGTATAATAAATAAGATAACCGAATAAAAAAGAAAATTTTTTCTTTGATGTATGATTTCTAGTTAATATCGTAAATGATTCAAATTGTTCTCGGAAAAAAATATTTTAAATAACATTGCGAATTAATAAAAATTAAACATTCTATACCCTAATATAAGCAAAGAGTATATTGTATTTTTAAAATTTACTTAATTTTGATAATTATTTAATTTTTATAATTAAATAATTTTAAAGTCACTTTTCATTCTTGAGATGCGAGTTTATACCATTTACAGAAAAAACTTTGATTAATAAGAAAACAATATATATAAGAGACTCTTATATATATAATCTTAAACACACACAGGTATATAAATTTCGAAAAATCATGGTATTATTAAATCCTCGAAATATTTTTTACATTTCTAATGTTAGATAAAAAGACAACTGTAGTCATAATAACAAACATAAAAGCTAGAACAAAAAACAAAGGTAACATGGATTCAGATAACAAAGCTGAAATCACAGTAAATCTATAAATCGTTCATCTTGTGCCGAGTTCTCCAGTATCTTTCTCCCAAGTGTCCCGAGTTCAATGCAGGGCAACGACTTCAATGATTCATGTCCATTTCCTCTCGTATGTTGCACAATTAACAATCTGTATACGATATATCGATATCGATGTTTACTGAATACGATATAGATGTTTACATAGAGAATAGTGGACAGTAGCAAGGCAAAAAAAAAATGGCAACATATCTATCCCTTGTCCAAAGTGGAACATTTAGGACTTCACCGATCCATTTGTTATCTTGGTTTGTTTTTCATGTTTTTCCAACAGTCTTTAATATTTTTTAATTAACCGTTTGAGGGTATGAAATTAATTGGTGTACCTGCCATTTGTACAATCTAGGTTGCTTTTTTTGTCTGAGAAAGAACTGCTTCACATTTCCTTGGAGTTCACAATCTGCGGGAATCTACTGCATTAAATCCCAAACTTTTATGTTTACCAATTAAATCGTTAAGGGGCAGATGAATACTTAAATATCAGCTGACGCAGGAGCATCAGA
Source organism: Latrodectus hesperus (assembly GCA_037975125.1). NCBI lineage: Eukaryota > Metazoa > Arthropoda > Arachnida > Araneae > Theridiidae > Latrodectus > Latrodectus hesperus. The sequence continues at coordinate 4,932,109 of JAJQOW010000015.1, read as the reverse complement.
TGAAGCAACGATCAGGAATTCTGAAAATGCAACAACCCTCGAAAAATTTTCAAATCGACACTAGAGCTACACTAAAGATCTCCGGAAAATATACAAAAAACGGAAAAAAATATACAAAAAAATTTATCCGTTATTTCCAATCCTATAAGAAAATTCTTTGTTAAACATTAAGTAGCTACCTTTGAATATAACGAATACAAAAGAAGTAATTTTTTTAAAAAAAAATAATGCATGAAAAAAATAAATGATGAAACATTCATTGAGAATGCAACATTAAGGAGTGGCCAGAAAGTTATGCAAATTTATGGATAGACGAACTTTACCGAGTTATGCAAATGATGTGAATTGCGCAACTCTCCAGCGCACGTAAGATAAGATATAAGGTGAGGAACTAGCAGAGTGCACAGCATTCGCGCAGTTATTGCTGCTTGGAAAATAATTAATGAAAGTTTGTTCTCGTCTTAAGGAAGCATGTAACAGCAGAGAATGCCATCGTCGACGGACGAGTTTAGGAGGGGCATGGTGATCTTACTGAGAAGGGCAGGTTGGTCCTCACGGCAAATCACAGCTTATAGACACCTGGACGCATCCACAGTGCACCGGCTGTGGTGAAGAAGATTGGAACTGTGGAAAGTTTGTGGGGAGCCGGCGTGGCCAGAGTGACGTCAGTACGCATGGATCGACGCGTCCTGACCGCCCGCAAAGCTCTTCAGCCGAAATTCTGCAGCATGTGCAAGAAGCCCTGGATACTCTCACATCGAACAGAACCATTTGCCGTCGATTGGTTGCTCATGGCGTCCGTCAAGAAGACTGCCATTGACCGTCCCCAGCATAGACGCCAACGTCTGGAATGGTACCGGATTAGAGCGATGTAGACGACGGAGTGGTCCAGGATAGTCTGCTCAGATGAGCCAAGCTTCGGTTTTTTTCAGTGATAGTCACCCCCTACGAAGGTGGCGTCGACGTGGAGACAGGTACAATCCTGCAGCAATTATGGAACGCCCCACCATGCGACAACATGATATCATGGTTTGGGGTGCTATAGCGTACGAGTCCAGGTCACCTCTAGTTCGTATTCATAGCACTATGATAGCTCAACTTTACGCGGATGGTGTGCTGTAGCAGGTAACACTCCCTAACGTCCAGGGGGTGCCCAGTCACCTTTATCAGCAGAATAACCATCAACCGCACATTACTCGCATGAGCCAACATGCCCTGCAAGGTGTACAGCTGCTTCTTTGCCCTTCGTACTCGCTAGATTTTCCCCCAATCGAACAGTTTGGGATATGAGTGGAAGACATTTGTTGCTGACCATTCCATTGCTTCCTTCAGAAGACGCACTTTGGCAGGTGGTTGACCTGTAATGAAGAGCCATTCCTCAGATCGCCACCGGCACTCTCAGTGACTCTATGGCTAGACGCGTTATCTCATGTGTCACTGTCCACGGTGGTCCTACGACCTACTGACCCCATCATGTTCTCACTCTGTAATATCTATATAATTTCACAATACAGATCACTTATTGTTCGTTCTCTATTTATTGAGTTTCGTCATTTTGTGGCAACTTCTTGGTATTGCATTTTCAATGTCGAGCAGTGTATTACAAATATTGAAAGTCTGCTGTAAGAATTTTACAAAAATATAATAGTCGAAATTAAGAAACTATTCAGTAAAAAGACAAAATTTAATAAATTGAAACAAAAAATTTAAGATTTTGAAATATGTTAATAAAATTAGAATTCCATATAATGTAAAACCTTATAAAATAAATGACAAAATATGATTTTTAAGCATTTTTTAATATAAATCACAAAATTGCAAATCAAAAACACCATGTGTTTTAAAGTAAATTCCAATTATTTAAGTTTTTTAAATGATTATTTTTGTAAAAAAAAAAATTCTTTATGGTAGCATATAAGCAAATTTAGAAATTTAAATTTTGCTTAAAAAAGAGAATGCTAACGTATCTTATTATCAAAGTTCTTCTTAGAGTTGGGTCTGTATGTCATTGGGCACCTCTGCTTTTATCAGCATTTTGTACCAATTATCAAAGTTAATAGAATAAAAAAGCAAAATGTGTATATGAATAAAATAATATATCTATAGGTACTCTCAAAATTTATTTAAATTAAAATAATATATAAATTCACAATTTTATATGATTCCAATATAAATATTTTTTCTCAAAAATGTTATAAAATCTTTAACTTGAAGTCAAAAGAACTTAAGAAATTATAACTTTAATCTAAAATATTAGATTTCAAAATTAATATATGTTTAATTTCACAGTCATTACCAACAATTTTACCAATAAAATGATATTATTTAAAGGTTTTGTAATCATATAACGATGATTTTTCCAAGATTAAAATACCTATAGAAGAATTTATAAAATGTTTGATGAAATTGTGCATTTAACTTGTATAATAAACCTTATTTTAAAAAGACTGAACATGGCCCGGTTACTTCCGTTTTGTAAATTTTGTTTCTGAACCTAGCTGATGACGTGAAGGAAAAGACTAATTTACAGATTTCCTCCTCCCCCATTGCCTTATGTGATACAGGGTTGCCTCAAAAACTAATATTTCATCTTCGGTACCTAGAACGTGAAACAAGTTCTTATTTAGTAGAAGAATCGATATTTCGGCTTCATTTTCCTTTTTGGAAACAGTGAATACAAATGGAAACGAAATACTCTAAGATTAAAATATTTCGTATAAACAAGACGAATCCTAGATTCTCTGGAATCTGCAGATTCACTAATTTTAAGCACGAACCCACGAGTTTTTTTCAGTGGTTCGTACATAAGAATTTAATCCTGAAAAAGTGATAATTTCTACACAATTTAGACAGCTTAATATTCAAAGCTCTTAATATAAGCAAAATCAATCGTGAACATTAAACTTAAGAAAGCAATATTCAATACTTAAAAATATACCAATATAAAATTCATAATTAAAATTTATGGTTACATGAGTCATTTCTTTCACAAAAGATATAATTAACTTCTAAGTGAAATAATATATTATGATTTACTTACAAATATGTACAATATTCTACTCGCTTTTGTTTGCATATAAATAAAAATACTTTGTTACTCGCCGAATATTTGTCAGATAGAAACCAGGTAGATAGAGAGAGAAAAAGACAGATAGAGAAAGAGAGGTATACAGAGAAAGAGAAAGACAGAAAGGTAGAAAACGGCTATAAAAAAGAAATTCTTAGTAATAATTGATCTCTAGAGAGCTTAAGATAAAATCAATTTCATTTGGAAAAACTCGAGTATATTTATAATTAAGGAAAATAATTCTGATTTTTATTCCGTGAAAAGTTTTTTTTCCAATGGCGGGCACAAGAGGGTTGAACCCTATGCCACAACAAGGCTGCTACTCATTTGTCGTTACCCAGCGGGCACCTGTGAACCAAGTCACGGAGGCGAGTAGCGTTACCCGCGCCATACCATCACAAACCCGTTTATAGGGTGGGCCACATTCATACAACATCACAGAAGAAAGGACAGAGAGAACAGAGAAGGAAAGAAACATTCATGCCCGAACCGGGATTCGAACCCGGTACCAACAGCTCAGGAGTCAGGAACGCCAACCACTTAGCCAATCGGTCGGCATTCCGTGAAAAGTTGATTGATACAATTTAGTTAATGTAAACACAGTCATATTCTGTTAAAAAATTCGCTTTCTGTCAACTCGAAAAAGTTAAAGGGTGTAGACGGTAATGTCAATTCCTAAAAGATAAAAGTATAGACGGTAATGTGAACTTGTAAAAGATAAAGGTATAGACGGTGAATAAAGATAGAGATGGTGATGATAGATGACATAAAGGATGAAGATGTTTAAAACAGATGGCATAAAAATGTAGATGGTGGTGATGGATGACATAAAAGACGTGAATAGTGATGATAGATGACATAAAAACGTAAATAGTGATGATAGATGACATAAAAAACGTAAATAGTGATGATAGATGACATAAAAAACGTAAATAGTGATGATAGATGACATAAAAAACGTAAATAGTGATGATAGATGACATAAAAACGTAAATAGTGATGATAGATGACATAAAAACGTAAATAGTGATGATAGATGACATAAAAAACGTAAATAGTGATGATAGATGACATAAAAAACGTAAATAGTGATGATAGATGACATAAAAAACGTAAATAGTGATGATAGATGACATAAAATACATAGATAGGGATGAAATCATAAGATACTCATATAAAATAGATACCTTTAACTACATCTCCTTGTATGAAAAACAGTGACTAATAATGATTAAGGGAAACTTTGTTTAATAGATGAACATCTCTGTGTACGAGTAAGCTTTTTCACCGCTTTCATCCGTTTTTGGGCAGTCAAATCGAGCATGCACAGGGCAGTGAGAATTTGCATGTGGTCACACTCGGACTGACGCTCCATCCTCTTCCAAACAGTTTCGAAGCCTTCACTAACTGATGGACTCGTGTCTGTTTCAACTTGGACATTAAGGTAATCTTTTTCCTCTACACTTTTTATAAGTTGACCATCACTTGCAATTTGAAATTCAGTGCTTGATTCGTAATATAAAAAATCTCCCCATTTTCCTATATCTTCATTATAAACTTCTGAATTTCTAAGATTATTCAAAAGAATATTTCCAAATTCTACAAGTGGCACATCATTCTCCTCTTCTCCCTTTTTTTTTAAACTTTTTTTATTTTCTCAATTTTTTCCTTCTTTTTTCTTCACTCTAATATATTTTTCAAAAATTCTGAAAACGATTCGAATAGTATAAGTTTTACTGTATGTGATGTTATCGTTCTTATAGATGAAACATTTTTGAGTTGCCTCTATTAAATTTAGAAATCTCAAAAATATTCAAGTGATTCAGTTAAATTTTTCAACAGCAAAATTAATTAAAACAGCGCAATCAATTGATTTTAATGATTTATTTTCTAAATTCAAATTAAAAATCAGGGATTCACCACAGCAGGCCGACACTGTAATATTTTACGGACAAGTAGAAAAAGTGAATTTGCAAATTTACAAAAATACTTTTATTTTATATTTTTAACAATATTTACAATTTACACGTTACAATTTTTACGTTTAAAATGCTGCATCGTACCTTGGAAGGAGTTCTCGCGTATTGATAAATTAAAAACAAATCGAATAAGTTGCGAAAAAATTGAAAATTTCCTTCAATTACAAAACTATTAAATATTTAAGTCGAGACTCCTTATCCTATACGTCCCACTGTATTTTTTACCCACGGTATATTGGAAAAAGCGTAAACACATATTATTACAGAGGGCAAAAACATTACTTTTTTAAAAAAAAAATTTGAGAATTATAGTAAATATTGCTTTTTTCAAAATATTAACTGTGGAAACGTAGAAATTAAAGCCGCCCAACTTGTCTAGTGGTCAGCGTGCCTGACTGCGGATAAGGAGGTCCTGGGTTCGAATCCCGGTTTGGGCATGGATGTACTTTCTCTCTCTATCTATCCTGTCTTTGTCATTTCCTTGTATGAATGAGGAGTAAATGGTTGCCTACCCTATAAACGGGTACCTATAGCATGTGTGTAGAGCAAAGTCGTACTTTCACCTTCATGGTGATCTGATTAAAACGAAATACGCTCCCGATCGACTTAAATTTGCATTGCCAAGGCATAGCGAGCTTGGCTTGTCCAAGTGTCATTAGTAACAACAACAGAAATTAAGGAGAACAATGACAAAAAATTTTCTCTACTTCAAAAAGTTATCATAGTAGGAAAAAAAAGTTGGAAGGATCGCCTTCCGTTCATGAAGCGAGCAGAATTCCGGTACTTATTAATTATCATATACTGCGGCATACATAAATTGGTAGAAAATTCATGTCACCGTTGATTTTATTTTAAATGTAAATGCAGTAATAGTTTTCGGAAGAAAACACTGCCAGTGGCTTATGACAATCGAAGACCAACTATCTGATGGTTTGGTTGGTTGGTTGGTTGGTTAATTGGTTTTCCAACAACAATCTTTTTTTTTGCTGCACACGAGGGTTAATTTTACTGGGACTTGTGGTTTAAAGTGGATTCCGAACCACAACAAACATTCAAGCCTTAAGTGGAATTCGAAACGACGAACTGTTAAAACGATGGCCAGAGAAACATTCTGATTCATTCTCATTCTTTCTCTTCATTCAAGTTTCATTCTTTTCTGTGGATGTTTTCCATTTAGTCATATAAATAAAATCAGCTAACAAACAGAATGAGGATTCTATTTATGCAGATTCTTTAGAATATAGAACACCTGTTCACGAATTGAATTTTTAAACCAGAAATGAATTTCTAATGACGAAATTATTGCTTTTACTTTGAAAATTAAATGTTACTGTTTTCTCTTTTTCCGCCCATTTTCTTTGTGGCGCAGCATGTTCATTTTTGGACCTTGCGCCATAAAACCCAACCAACCAAACCAGCCCATTTTCTTTGAGCGACACGATGAAAGAAAAACTTACCTCCAAATTTTTAGTCACTATTTTGTCAGTGAAAAAGGAAGCAAAATTTGCAAGGAAACATTCAGAATCAGAGCCAATAAATTTTAGCAAATATATTGAACAGGGAAAGCTAAAGGGGGAGGGGAAGCACCCCTTTCTTACTTGTCAGCCTCTAGTCACCACTGTCCAAATAAAGACGAGATTCAGGAATAAATAAACTAAAATAAAACTCAATTCAGAAGGAAAGGAATGATACTTCCGCGAGGAAACGATTATGTCACATGTTTTCCCTTTCTTCTTTTTTTCCCCCCTTTCTAGTCCGTTTAACCGTTTATATTCCCAATAGAACAACATCACTTTTGGCAAGGTCCCAAGTTTCTCTTTTCCACAACAAGGGGCCAACTGGCTATTCATCGTTGCTGTTTTCTCGCCTTGGACGCGAGCCAACAGATTGAAGAGACCAAATCAAATAAAATTAAGAGCAAGAAATTTTAGGGATGACGCTCTCGTTCTCTTTTCTCGTTGGTTTTCACTTCCTTCCCCTCGCTTATTTTTTTTCGAAAAAGGTTCGAATTTCCTGCTTCTTCTCTCCCTTTTTCTCGCCTTGTTCCTTCCCTTTTTTATGTGGTATTTTTCTTTTCGATCTTCTTTGGAAGTGATTAAGCCATCAACGGGATCTGCGCAAGATGAAGTGACCGGAGAAGTATTCGGCTGGACGCGAGGGGAATTTTGATGGAGTTTGGCGATCGCCAAAGTGACGGTTTGGAGATGATTGGCTCTTCTACATTCAGAATGTTTTTCCAGTTACTTCAACAGTTTTTATCTTCTAAATTTATTAAAAATGTCGATCTAAATAAAAATTTAATGATATCAAGAGAATTTTTTTAAGAAAAATGAGCAGAGATTTAAATAGACCACGCCTAAAAAATATTTTAAATTTTATTTTGAGCTGGACTTGAAAAACTACATAGTTATACTAAGCCCAAGTTAGGATATAATTCTGAGGGTATAAAACATAAGGGTTTACTAAATTAGTATGGGTTTAATGAAACAGCTCGACACCAGGAGAATTCTGATACTTTTTGGCGATCGCCAAATGACGGTTTGGCTCTTTTATAATTAGAATCCATTTCGATTGAAGGACTTCGGTCTGCTGAACTCACATTCGAAGAATGCTTGCCTAAATTAATTTAGTGACATGAGAAAACTTTTAAAGGCATTTGAACAGAGGCTTACCGAAAATATTTTAGTAATTTATCCTGAAATAATTTTAAAATTTACAAAATTACCCAAAATTAAAGTAATTTTGAATGTACATATCACACCCACAAATATATGGATTTATTAAATTAGTGCATTTGCTTAGTAAAAATAAAGCGATTGTTTTAATAGTATAATATTTCATTCTACATTTACAATGTAAGAGTAGAATTTAATTTAAGAATGTGCTCCATTTTTTCCCCGTAATTTATGAGAATTTCTGGAAAAGTCTAAATTTTTTGCTCTATCTGAACAGATCCAGATTTGTTTTGGAAAAAAATAGTTTTATTTCTACATAAAGTGCATATTTATTTATATGGGACAATTATATTCATCTAAAACAGTTAAATTCTAAAACTGCCTAGATAAATAAAATTTTAGCACCTTGCAAATACACTTCTCAAATTAAGAAACCAAAGCATTCTTAAATTATATTTTACGTGTAAATTAAGATATTATGAAAACATTTAATGTTTGTTAATAAATAAAATTATTTTATAAATAAAATATATTTATAAATATATTTTGTTTATAAAAAATAAAAATATTTTTTTAAGCAAAATTTTTATGTTTTATAAAAAGGCGACCGATGCTGAGTGGTTAGCGTTCCTGACTCTTGAGTAGTGGGTCCCGGGTTCAAATCCCGGTTCGGGAATGGGTGTTACTTTCGTTCTCTGTTCTCTCTGTCCTTTCTTCTGAGATGATGTATGAATGTGGTTCACTCTATAAACGGGTTTGTGGTGGTATGGTGTGGGTAATGCTACTAGACTCCGTGACTTGGTTCACAGGTGCCCACTGGGTAACGACAAATGAGTAGCAGTTGTGGGGAGGAGTTAATCACCAAAGTGTCCGCCATTATTGAAGAAAATGTTTTATTAAAATTTCAAAGCATGTGTGCACTTACGCATTGGGTACTCTTAACCACGGTATGCTTCGCATCGCAGTGCTCTCTATGAAGAAAACAAATATAGACATTTTAGGCCTCGATCCAAAGGGATTATGATGCTACTGCTTATAGTGTAGTATATCTAATTATAATTTATTTTATTGTATGAAAATTTATCAATCTCTCTCGAGCGAGTTTTTGATTAAAAAAACTGAAATTATATTTTAGATTTTATGAAATAAATGATTTTATGTAATTTTGGAATATAATTTCATTGATTGATAAAAAGAATATTTTGGATACAAAATAATAGAGCTTTCGTTGTAAATTAATTTTATTTGGGCTTGTTAGTTGTTCAACTATTATTTTTCGCAGGAAGGATAATTAAAACTGGGACCTACAATTTAAAGTGGGTTCTGAACCACTGCAAATACCCAAACTCGAAGTTGATTCGAACCTACGTGCATGGATGATTGCTGCACGGAGATATAAGATGTAGTTTATTATTTTTTCATCAAATATTTACCTCATTATAATTAATTAAAAATGTTAATAAAGCTTCAGAATGCATAGATATATTAGCGTTAAATCTTTCAATCAGATAGTTCTATTTTAAAAAATAAAATAAAATTTTTTAAAAAAAATCCCTTATTCAAAACTAGTTTGTTATAGAAAAATTTAGCTGAAAAAACTATCATTGATATTAAGATTTTTCTTAACAAAACATTAACTAAACTTTTAAATCAAAATTAATTTTCCACAAAATGCTTCTTATTCATTTTTGATGAATTCATTTTAAAATGAATGAATAATCAATCGTAAATATTTTCAGGAATTGCTTTATATAAACTTGACAGTTTGATATTAATTAGGAGGAAGCGAGATATTTCCAGTAATTCTGACAATAACTCTCATACAATAATCATAAACATATCCAACAAATTACAGGTGATGGTAAATTTAAAAAAATCTGGAAACTGAGGTACAATAAGAAATTGATTACTCAGTATCCAAATCATTTTATCCAGATTTGAACCCGGACCTACTCGTTAGGTATCTACTGTTCACCCATTATAATAAAAAAAATTATAATAGCTGAAAATTGAATAATTTTTAAATTATATTTTTAATTGAATCATTTCAGCTTTTCTTTTGAAATCATAAATAATTTTAAAAAGAGACAAAAAAACAAACAAAAGCAAATCTCTAAATCTACAAGAAAAGAAAACATTTCTCGGAGGAAAAATAAACCAATTATTCCTAACATTTCAACAGTTACTAAAACACTCTAGTCCCATGATGTATACAAAAGTGCAATCTGAAACAAAATATAAAGATGTCATCATCACCCCATGTAAATAAAAAGGCATAATTTTACGTAAATAGTTGCAGCACATACTATATTATTATCCAATAATCTTATCAGTGCGACCATATTATCAATTTATCCATATTTCAGAAAGAGGGTTTGCTGAATTAATGGTTCTTTTCTTGTTGTACAAAAGCATATAATAAAGGTCGAGAAAAAGAATCGCTAAAAACAATTTGCACTAATTAACGATCTTCACAAATCTCATTATGGGGGCACTTAAAGATCTGCGAGTTAAGTGCAAAGCAGAAATCTTAATTATGCTCGGTCACGATTCGGTGGGGTCTGCGAGTATTCGCAGAGAGATTCATTTTTCCGAGAATTTCAAGTGATGGAGGGAATTTCGAAAAAGGTAAAGTTACAGTTAAATCATTACATTTTCTTTCTCAGAGAAACCATTTTTTCAATCTTTTCTCTCGTTTACATAGTTACGAAATTTAGTTCAGATTTCATAGAAATCTCTCTCGTTTCTAAGGGTATGTCACGTTTTATTTAATAATTCATTGTGTAAGTATAGTAAAAGCTTGGAATAACTACTTTAAATGATCAAGAAATTGGCAATTAAAATGGTGTTTTATAGTATTCTATATATTCGATAAGCTTGGTAAAGAACCTACAAAAAAGAATTTTTAAATACAGTTTATCACTTAATTATAGTTATAAAATAACTGTATTTACCATTTTCGTTAAATACTATTTGATACAGGTGCTAAATGAGACATATATGTAGTTACAGCGACAGAATAGATTCTTTGTTATGAATTTCATTATTTATACGAGTTATTCGCAATATGCGCTGAATTCGATTGAAGTTTTGTTATATTTATTTTTAAAATGTTGCTGAATTTTTTTTTTAAAGTTCTATTTAAATTTTACTTTAGAATAATCGAAATTTTATTTCAGAATTCCAATCGAAAAATTCACTTCAGAATTCCGATCGGAAATTTACTTCGGAGCTCCAATCGAATATTTACTTCAGAGTTTTGATTAAAATTTTATTCCAGAATTCCGATTAAAATTTTATTTCAGAATTCTGATCGAAAAATTTACTTTAGAATTCCGATCGAAAAATTTACTTTAGAATTCCGATCGACAAAATTACTATTGTCTTTTTACAGTTATGTGATTTATTTTTTTCCAATTTATATTCGTATAATTTATATTTTCTAATTATAAATATTTAATAAAAAATGTCATTAAAAATGAAATTTTGATTTTGTAAATAAGGAATAATAAGAGAATCATAATATTAAACATCTTATGCTAAAACGAGAAATTTTGAATCTGGATTGCCGAACATTGTATAATGGTTTGTGTGTAAATGAGGTATCGCGCCAAATCTCCTCCAGTTGGTGAGAATTTTACCATAGAGTTTGTATAAAATCAGATTACTTCTTTTAGGGCGCGTGACACCACGCAAGGCCTGCTTGTCACATATACAAACTAGTGTGCTTCAGGGACTGATCAACCCTTTATGTACTCTAAAAGAAAGATAAAGCAGCAAAATTATTCTGATGATAAATGCAGCAATGACCCATTGTGCCGCACGTAAAGTAAGTTTGATTACGTATGCTATTCAAATGAAAGACAATGACTCCGATATTGAAAAAGGACGTACCATAAATAAAGAATTGCTTAAGTCCACAACTTCAGGGACATCCTCGCCAAGGTAAATTGTACTACGAGTTTCGATCATAGAACAAAATGGAGGTCTAAATATTACTTTGCGCAACATAATGTAAGCGTTTTGTGTTAAGTAAAATACACAATCAATCACGATTTTCGAATAAATTATATTTGTGTTGTGCGCATTTTTTAGTCGACTCATACTTCAGCCCATTCAACTCATTGAAAATAGATTTTGACTGTATTTATGTAATTAAAAAAGTTTATTTATAAGAAACTAAGAGTTGTGTGCATTTGTTAGATAGCACGCACACGCACAAATTAGAATGTATATTTATAATTTCAAATGAAGGTTCACAACTTAGTTTTTAGTCTGCGAGGAAAATAACACGATTTTCAGAATAGTTTTTATCGTATGTGATTATCATAAAAATATGAATAGTTTATTCATATATTCTCCAGATTTTATTGACGATTATCTTGTTGAATATATTTTTTTTTCACAAAGAAACAATAAACACATGAACATTTAATTTTTTTTATAAAACAAAGACTATAGTTTTATTTGTTTTTAGATAAAAAAAATTAAATTTTTAATAATATATTTAATAGCTTTTATTAAAAAGAAAAAGGATGTTAAAACATTTTGAAATCCTTATTGTTCATTAATCAGCTTTTCAAGGAAATAAAAAAGGTTTTTCAAAAAATCTAATGATTATGGTTTTCCATAAAAAAAATTATTTTAAATGTTTTATTTTTTTTATTTTTAGAAATCATTATTGTTATTTTATTATTATTTTAGTATAGCGTTTCCTCTTAATTCAACCAACTTCATTTTAGTGAGAAAATAATTTCAAATTTTTACACTTTAGGAATGACTTTCAGATGTATACGATACATGCAACTGAAATAACAGGTTTGCTTTGTTTGTCACTTAGAGATTATTTTTCGCACACGTTGGTTCATTAGAGTGGTACCTACGGTTTAAAAAGTGGATTCCAAACCACTACAAACAACCAATGTCAAGGTGGGATTCGAACCCACGAACTGTTGAACCGAAGGTAAGGGTGCTATAACATTCGGCTACCAGCTCGATGATGAAATACAAATAATCTTACAATTAAATGCGCATCATCGAAATTGTTTTTACATTGACAATTAAGATTTACAGACACTCTTTTATCCAAAAAATATATTAGTTTAACAAAATTTAATCGATAATTATTATGATAAATTATTTTTTTGCAACCGTTTGATTGATAATACCTAGGTACATTTAACAGTGATTGATAAATAATTCATAGAATTGAATTTATGAAGATTAAAATAAAAGTTATAATTTTTATATAATTATCTATATCAATGATATTTTTATTCTGTCGTATTTTGTCTGGGGCTGAATATAGAGAAATTCCACAAAATGGAATGAAACTTAATCAGAATATTTATTTCCATAATTAATTTAAGATGCCCTTCATTTCATATAGAGATTTTAAATTACGACACTAGTAATTAACTTATAAACCATAAATAACGTATATTTCACTCTGTAAAGTTGCTTATGCTGCTATGCACATCGTCCTGGTTTGGTTTGTTTGTCGCTCAACGGACATTTTTAGCTCACGAGGGATAATTAGACCGGGTTCTACGGTTTAAAGTGGATTCCGAACCACTACAAACATTTAAGCCTAAGGTGGGTAGATTGGTTTGTCGCTCAACGGTCATTTTTTGCACACGAGGGCTAATTAGACCGGGACTTACGGTTTAAAGTGGAATCCGAACCACTAAAAACATCCATGCACAAGGTGGGATTCGAACCCATGAACTGTTGAACCGAAGGCAAGAGCGCTAACCATTCGGCTGCCAGTTCGGCGCACATCGTCCTGGAATTCCACTGCTTCAAAAATAAAGCGGTCTATGGTTCTTTTCTCCCTTTTAAAATTGTTTTCTTTTAGTGGTAGCGAGATTCGTTTAGTTGCTTATCATTTTACAGCCAATTTTTTACGCAGATTAAGGGCTAATTAAGCAGTAAATTAACTTCATTTAAAGTGGATTCCGAATCATTGGAAATTTACAAGCATCAGACTGATTTGGCTGTCGCTCAACGATAACTTTTTGCACATGAGACATAATTAGACTGGAAACTCCGTTTCAAAGTGGATTCCGAACCACTATAGACATCCATGCCCCAAGGTGGGATTCGAACCCACGAACTGTTGAACCCAAGGCTAGAGTGATAACGGCTCGGCTGGTGATCGCAAGAGGCATAGAAAAAAATACGCGCAGCGTTCGACACTTCTTTTAACACTCCCAGAGTGTATCTCAGGAAATTGTTTTTACTTTTGTTGAGTTTTACATGTATTGTTTTTGTCCATTGCAGTGATATGATCTGGCTTGTGGCCGAAGTGAATTCTGAGACATATTTATGATCGAAGTGGGGATCGAATTTATGAATTGTTGATCTGAAGGCTAGATTGCTAATTATTCAGTTGGTATTGGGCTTTCATCCTAAGGGATCATACGTGTACCAAGTGTTCTGATCATGCATTAAACAATAAATGTCTGTTCGTACGATTCGGCAGCAGCACCAAGCAATTTTAACAAGGTGATGTTTAACGTTGCTATGGAAACAAACCTGACTGCTGTACAGCAATACTTTGACCCCAGAAATGGTAAAGTATCACTTTATCGACTGTTTAGTTTACACCAGCGGAACTCCCTGTACCTAATCCTAAAAGGATGCTACCAGTTTTGGCGGAGACTGCCCGAAAGAGAAGAGAAGATTCCACCGCAGGATAGCCGCTTCTGCTTGAGGTCACGTGCCTTCCTATTTGAAACTAAAACAATGCACTTGCCGAGTACAGGAAGGTGTAGAGAATACGGTTTGTGATATTTTGATATGTACAGATGCTAATCACATTGCAGTATTAACTTCAGTGCAGGTTGAAAATTGAAACACAATTGTTTAAGCACTTTAAAAACAGAATTCTTGAATAAAAATAAATAAGTAATAGTTGAAAGAGAAAGGAGTGTTCATATTAATAATTTGCTTGGATAATTGAATAGAAGCACAGTCCATAGATCTTTGTGCGGGAAAAACCCAAACCACTAGTTAGGATAAGTGATTGGGAAATTGATGCACACTTTAAAATCGGTGCACAGACTGATCATACGTCACAAATCGTTAAGTGATATAGCATAGGCAGAGTTAAAGTTCATCTTCACTAGTGGGTTGCATCACTCCATCGGATGCCTCCTCCCCCTCATCATTATTATCCTCAGGGATTATTAAGTTCCTGTTTTCTATTAAGAAGTTCATTGGGGCTATAACTTTAACTTTGGCATGACGATCATTTCTTTATCGACTGTAGTTATCCCTACAAAATCATTATGAATGCTTCTTGATGCCTTTATACACGAGTGCAAAGTTGCTTTTGTTATAATCGCAAAAGCCAGTACCAGCAATGGTACACACAGCAATCGCATTTTGATGATGTTGCCATTTCTAGTACACTGAAGTCCTCGATCCTGCAAGATGTTTGTGGTCAGATTCCAAATTTCAATAAGGTTTGTCAGTGCGTTTGTGATTTTCCATGGTAAAATGCTTGTTTGACTTGATCACCTCAGTTCAAATCGTTCTCTAAAATTAGTTACCCATTCAGATCACCTGCCATCATTCTTCAGACATTATCATCGAAGAGCCCTCGAACAGAGTCCATACAGCATCAGGGATCCAAACAAGCCAATAATGGCAATTCCAATGATGTCCAGTTGTCCAACAGCCGGATTATAGCTGTTGCTGGTATAAATTATATAACTGAATTTTGCAAGATGTAATTGAAACCGTTAAGTATATGTTCGCTCCATCATATGTTGAACTGATATGAGTGTGTTTAGCAGACTAGTTTTCAGCTCAACAGTTTGGGGGCTCGATTCCCATGTCTAGAACAATATTTTAGAGTGTTTGTTTGTTTGGTTTGTCGCTCAACGGTCATTTTTTGCACACGAGGGCTAATCATACCGGGACTTACGGTTTAAAGTGGATTCCGAACCACTACAAACATCCATGCCCAAGGTGGGATTCGAACCAACGAGCTATTGAACCGAAGGCAAGAGCGCTAACCATTCGGCTGCCAGCTCGGCATATTTTAGAGTGATTCGATCAATTTGAACAGTTGGTTCTGATTTGTGAAGTCCGCTTGTAAAAAAAAAATACCATTAAGCAACTCATATACCTTACTTTAAAAAAGTCTTATTAGAATTTCTCTTTCTTAAAAAATGGTACTAAAAAAGTCAAGTCTTTACACCAACGAAAATATTACGGAAAAATGTTTAAATCCTTAATGGTGATTACAAATTTTTAATCACTTTTACTTCATCTATTGTAAGCTAATTTAATATAAGTAGTTATAAAGAGAACTAAATTAAACTAGAAACTAAACCTGAAGTACGACAGTCTACATGTGGGCCAAGGCCTAGAATTCTCATATTAGTTTTCCTAACAGAAGGCCCTGAGGTGTGAAACATAGGTGCAGGTTAAATGCTCAGCTTAACGCGAAACCTCCAGTGTTTAGTTCTCAAGCATGCTTGGTACTCAGTTTATCAACTCACTGAAGGATGAAAAGCTCAATCCACATTGCCAAGCCCTCTAAGATATATATAATTATAAAGAAAAGTATATATATTTTCCAAAAAGAATACTGTCTTTCGTCTAAAATAAGCATTCTTAGTTGAACAAAAATTTATCATATACTGAGAAAATAATTTCAGTAAAAATTCTACCGCATATTAGGGAATTTGAACAGCTCATTAGTAGGCGATAAATTAATTTTATTATTTCAAATGATTAGATTGATTATTTTAAATTTATACAACAAACATCCTGCTTTCTTGGACATCCTGGTGAAGAAATTTCACTGAGAACAGAAGAAAAAACAAAAGAAAAAAACGGGTCTCCGAAAAAAAAACACTAAAAAGAAATTAAAAAATAAAACTCACACATTTCAAACATAATTTCGTTCAAAAAAATAATTGAAAAATTTAATGTGGAAGAATAACCAAGGAAAATAAAATGGCAAAATATGAAAAAAAAGGAGAGCATATTATTTTATCACATTATATCAAATTTAATTTGAAATTTTAGCCCCGTCAATTTCTTATAATGTCATCAACTTTTGAAACAATTCACTATGCATATTTTTTACACCAAGGCTTGATTAGAATTTTCAATTTTTTCAGTATTTAAAAAAACATACGGAAATTCAAGATTAAGAAATTATATGTACATGATAACAATAAGTTCATGTAATCAATTTGATAATTTATGCAATCAATTAAGACTGATCAATTTGGTTCGTTTGTAGTTCAACGGTCATATTTTGCACACAAGAACAAATCATACCGGGACTTAAAGTTTAAAGTGGATTCTGAACCACTACAGAGAAGCCTAATGTGGGATTCGAACCTACGAACGGTTGAACCAAAGACCAGAGAACTAACTATTTGGCTGGCAGGTGGGACAAAAAAAAGTTGAAAATTGTAAAATATAAAATAGTGTTTTTAAACATGATATAATATACTATTAATTATTTTTAACGTGTGTTGTAGGCAATACATATGTGAACTAGTGTTAAGAACATGCTTGTTATTTCATATGCTAATAATTTTCTCTCCCCTGATAAAATAATTTGATTTGTACTGCACTTTAGTGAAACACTGTACTTACACTAAGTACTGTAAGTACAATAAAAAAGTACACCGAATTATTTTTTGTAAACTTGTAAAGAAATCTTATTTTGAAAGCATATACCAGATGTTTGCCTGAAATATAAAAAAGAAGAGCCAAAAAGAATTTATTTGTCACATAGAAAACTAAATAAACTCTTTCTTTCTTTTCCTCCTTTACATATCGCGTTGAGATGAAATTTACGTTTGGCACTGATGCAGGGGTAAAAATTTACGGCTGACACCATGCGTCGGAGATTGACGTTTATCGTCCTTCTATTTCAACCCAGGGAGGACCTGGACTTATTGAGACAATTGCAGGATTTATTTTCCATCCTTATTTCCGAAACTGAAAAAAAAAGTGGAAAAATCACAGGAGTGGTGAAAGAGGGGAAAGACGGGAAATTTATTACCTATGGAAAGCTAAATTACACGGTAAAGTGAATTTTATTCCTCCTTTTCTCAACTTCTGTTACTTTTCAGGAGATTTTATATAGACCTTAGAAATATAAGCAAAAATTAAAAATAAATATATTTTTAAAAATTGCATCTTTCTGAATTTTTAAATGTAAGTTAATTACGTATAAATCATAAACAGAAATATTTGCTGCTTTTTTATACAATGTGTTCCTGTATCCCCATTTACGCATTTGTTACATTTACACGAAGACCACGGTCGTCGGAATTGGTTAGGGCGTCACATCGGAGTGTGGTGAGTTCGAATCCAGATTCAACTGAAGATTCACATCCAAGTGAAATGATACCTCTGCGTGCTGGCAGAAAAAGAAAACAGTTTAATATGGATTCCAAACTACTATAAACATACAGTTCTAAGGTGGGAATTGAAGCTACGAACTGTTAAACCGAAAGCCATAGCGCTAACCATTCGATAGGCATCTCATAACTTAAAAAAAAGGAAATTTTATTTTGGGAAGATGTACATAGGATTTAAAATTAAACAAAACAACATACATAAGATTTAAAATTCAGTCGTTTTTTAAGAATATTATTAGATTTAAGTTTAATGTGAAAATAAGAACTATGTGTTGCTAATTATTAATCTTTAAAAGTTTTAAAAGTAAAAGTGTATATAAAATGTATAAATGTCAAAGAATACAAATTTTACACCCGTCAGTAATATGATTTATTTTTCCACTTTTCTAAATTTCTCTAAAGTTTAAAACTTTCAAAAATGTACTTTAGAAACAAAGGGAAATTACGAGTTTATTTAGAAAATTATTCAAAGATTTATGTTGCCATTCGGTATAAAATGAACAGAAAAATCAGAGGGTATTATTTAAGGCAGAACTTTAATTAGATACTTTCACTTCTAGAAGAAGACAACTGAAGACGGAAAACATGGTTGTTTAGGTATGTTTTCTATACGTTCCAGCAGACCTATTGAGAACCAGTATAATTGAATGCATAAATAGCAATGTTCTTTTACCATAAATCTATAATGTAGAATTCCAATTTTTTCCCCTCTTCATTTCAGTATGCAAACGATTAATGCTAATTCTTCAAAGATTACTGCATATATTTCATACGATGAATTATAACTTATGCTTATTTTCAATTTCCCTTTAGAAAGTAAGGAGACAATTTCGTCCACGAGAATGCAATGACGTCACATAGAAGAATTTAATTACATTGAAAGACGATTTATTCAGTTATTCACTTGAACAATGCTTCTCATCTTTGTAGCAAACGATTCCAAGAGAACAAGCGCAGATCCAATCCTTACATGCGCAGAGACATAAGTAGCAGGAAATGTCGAGTCATTCCAAACAAATAAGCGAGGCTAAATTTATGAATCAGTTATCTGGAAATAAAAGTTCTTAGAGCAATGATTCTGATGGATAGAGATTTAATTGACTGTAACTGTATTCGTAACTGAATTATTTTTCCTTAAGTGGCATCAACATAAATCCATCTAGCCATGAGAAGAAAACAAGAAAGATATAAATGATGCATTTCCAGCCAATTCATTAACATTTTCCATCAGCTGTCAAGATCTTATTGTTTCCGCAATAGCTTAGTCAAGTTGGTGTTGAACAGTTAGCAATTAAAATTAGTTGATTTGGCACATCCTCGAGCGTAAATGTCTGTCGACAAGCCGTATCAACCATCATAGCCGAGCTGAGAACTAAAAGTGTTTTGGTCTACGGTTAAATAATTCATGGGTTCGAATCCTATTTCAAACTTTACAGCTAATACAGAATCCACTTTAAATAGTAGGTCCTAGTTTAGTTTGACCACGTGTGAAAGAAACTACTAATGAGATACAAATAACAACCTTTTGTGCCATAACTTACCGTTTTTTGGCTTAATTTGGTTTAGTTGTCACTCAACGGTCATTTTTTGCTCATGAGGATTAATTAGAGTTTTATCTAGTTTAAAGTATAGATTTCGAACCCCTATTAACATCTAAGACTCTGGTGCGATTCAAGCTCACGAATTGAAGTTCAAAAAATGACGAGATTAGAGGGATAAACAACTAAACTTAACCAAGCTGCATTAATCATTTAAAACAATTGAAAAACATTCATGATCTTTTAAGTTCAGAATATTTTAATTAACATTTGATGCTACAAACAGAACATTATATTTGGTAATAGATTTCAACATTCGAAGAAGGTTGGATAGAAGGATTCATCTCTGATCATTCTAGAAATAGTAATGTGGGGGGGGGTTATATATTGCTCTAACACCCAAATTCAACTCTTCAAATTTTACTTCACCTCAACGGATAAAACCCAAATATTTACTTCAATCTTTAATTGTTCAATAATCACTGATTAACTAACACGGTTCTACTGAATCAGTAATTTATTACGTCTTAGGCTTCAGTAAATTAGATATGATCCGATTTCAGCAAAAATGTTTTTGGAAACGAAACTTTAGTTTTAGAGAGCAAAATTTACAGCTGTATTTAAATAGTTGGGCTCAAATACCGAAACGATAAGCATTATCTCATCAGAAATAAATGCATTATAGAATTTCTATTTCTACGACATAACTTTTCACGCACTCAAAAATTTCAAAACTGAACTTATAAATTTTTAGATTTAAACGTAACTCTTCTTAATTGAAAATAAAATAAGCCATTTGATAGCATATACTACACATTTCTAACTAGCCATAAGCTATTCTAATGCCTTTGAAACTTGCCAACTACTGTTCAGAAATAGTAAGCAGAATTAAGTATAGCAAAGTCTGGTTTGGTTGGTTTGCCACTCAATGGTCATTTTTTGCATACAAGGTACAAAGTCAGGATAGACAGCTTAAAGTGGACTACAAACGACAAAAAACAATCAACTGAGGTAGGATACAAACCTACGACCTGTTGAAACAAAGTCGTAACACAAGAAAAAAAAGGAGAGAGAGAGAAAGAGACCATACGTGTCTGCAGAGAAAGTAGAAAACAACAGTCAGCAATTCAGCAGTGAGTGAGATCGAATCTACTATTCCGTCAAACCATTAGATCACAGCAAACCTTTCACGGTAAAGTTTTGTTCCCTCAACATAATTAGGAAACCTTACTTTTCCTGTTTTATACAATATCACATGAGGGTATAGAATCTTTTTTGCAACCTGATCAATCATTGTTCATTCAGTTTATCAGAATTCAAATTTTCGGTGATAATGTCAGCAAAAGTTTAATGTAACAAACTTTAAGATGCAGAATTCGACACTACACAAAAACTAAGAAATTCTATCCGGATAAAAGTTCATGCAATTTAGAAGATCAAACGGTGGGTTTCATTTGTTGGTCACTCAACGGACATTTGTTAAGGAAGATTCTGTACCACTATAACGACCACGCTAATGTGGGAACCAAACCAATGAATAGTTGTTGCATCAGAATACTTCCATATACAAATTCTAGATTTGGACACTACAATTAGACGGAAGAATTTGTATGGAGTTTTCGCAATTTAAAAATCATATACGAAGATGATGACCCCCAATACTTGACTTCAACCCTCAGAGGCAGGAATTCGTTGGGAAGACATCGCGGTCCCTACTTACTTAACACGCCTCAACCACATTTAGTGACATGACGGAAGTCGGAATTACAATTAAAAACGGTGTTGTTTTAACTATCGAATATCTTCGTTAGTTAAAACAACACCCTCATCAACGAGGTCACCACAGATTTAATAACAAATTCTTGAATTGTAGGCCAGGACACAAACCATTCGACTGATGGCTCAATATTGATTTTCTAATAAGCTAAGTCATGGAATTAATAAGACAATTTTCAGAGACATCAACATACACTAAGGTATTTTATCGGTATAAGTATGATATACCCCCCTCAAAGGATTTTTCGCCAAATCTGGTGTCCTTTGTTTTGATTAGAGTGTTGCAAATTTGAGTTTTTGTTGTTCTTTCGAATTTTTTTATTGCCACATTTGGTTTTTTATCTCGTGTTTTATGTCACATATATGGTTTTTTTAACTGGCAACAGCGTTTGAATTCCTTGGCGACGAATAAAAGTCGCCAATTTGGGTATATATCCTACCAGTTCAATTTTTTATCTTCAGGTAGATTTCATCATAAAGTTGAACATTTGTTCTTGACGTTCAATTTCGTTTGTCGCTCAAGGGTCATAGTTTGCGCACGAGGGCTAATGAGACCAAGACCTACAGCTCAAAGTAGATTCTGCATTAATAGAAATACCCATGCCCAAAGCGGGGTTCGAATCCACGCGCTGTTGAACCGAAGACTGCCAGCACTGCTTGAAATTTTAGTATATTCATACTGTTTACGATATCCAGTTCATTTTTAAGCATTAAAAATATAGACTTTTAGATTTTATCACATGGATATAGTTAACTACCAAAATGATCAAATAAAGGCTTTTAATGAATCAAAAATATAAGATATTCTAGAAATTTTCGAAATTCGGATCTATGTAAAGAAAAATTTCGGATTTATTTCACAAAAAAAAGGACGCACTTCAAAGGTTCTATTTTGGAGTTCACAGAATCGTGACATTCAGTGTCTTTTGGAGGTCATCAAATGACTTACAGAAGTCACACCAAAAGAAATAAATCTCAAACCAGCTCAATCTCGACATCTTGAAAACAATGGAGGCGATTAAGAACATTCACTGCTCATTTAGAATAACTGTAACTGCCAATGAAAATATAGAAACGTAAATTAAACATTTTTTTCCATTGTCTCCAGGGGCAAAGCTAGAAACTCCTGCTTTTAGATCAAAGCATCAACAGTAAATTTTACTGCGCATTCCCTTCATTAACAAAACTTGTGTTCTCAGAAGGCTCTCATTTCGACGATTTCTCTGAATGCAGCCAGGAACATCTGGAAGAGGCATTCGGTACTTAAAACACTTTTATTTTCTCGTTTCCAACTCATCCGTTTTGAGGGAACAATAGATGCATTTCGCAATTTTTTAGACTTTATTTTTGGGACATATTTATCTTTATGTAGACATACACACAAAGCACACTCATTGTAAAACGCTTGTGTGTTGGTGAAATAGAAACCATTGTGGATGTGCACAAATATTAGCCCCACAAGAGTGCAAAATAATGTACTTTATTGCATAGTTTGCCAACAATTATTTCTGTACACTAAAACCTATTTTTGTGTTGTGGATAGGGACAGCATAAAAGAAAAGGCATAAAAAAAATAGCCGAAAACTTTGTGAATACTCCTATAAAAATAATTTTTACAACAAAATTAAGAGGTATTTTTATGGGGTGGCTATTTTTAACAGGGACTACATAAAAAGTCTCATCTAGAAAATAACTAAAACCTTTACGAAATAAGTAGAAATTGTTTTTTTAAACGATATCAAGACACGAGTCTAGGACATTCAGGATAGAATACCCCGGTAAGGCAAGGCAGAAAAGCGAACTTTACGAAAATATCGCAAGTATTTTAAATGAAAAATAAATATATAGTAGTAAGAAAAATTATAAGACCAGTACTAAACTAGGAACCTGAAAGCACTGAGTACATAAATCTAGTTTGTACTGGATTAACACTACATATGCAATTGGTTTGCCGCAATATGTATGTAATGTAGCGAAATACATATGAAAAAAACTGAATAGTCAATTAATCATTCCATTTTTTATTGATAATTTCGTCGATGGTGTTCCAATTCTTTTAAAAATTTTCATATGCTGCATAAAAGACAAACAAAAGCAGCCTGCAGTAATACTTATATAATGTGAAAAACATGAAAAATCGAAAGAAACTGAATGGCAAATTAAACCATTCCATTTTTTATTGATAATTTCGTCAATGATGTTCTAATTCTTTTATAATAATTTTCCTATCCTGCATGATAGTCACACAAGAACAGGTTTGGGAGTGTATAGTCTCATAGTTGTTTCGTTTTAGCTCCTACAAGGTAAATGCAGCTTTACTAACAGATCAATATATAATATATTGTTTTAGTTTGCCAATTCCACCTTTAAAAAAGAATTATTGAAATCATTTCATTATCTATACACCATATATTGAATTTATGATCTAACAGTATATTTTCAAAATAAAATCTTTAGATTATATTTATTCAAAATAATGTATAAATTTTTAATACTTAATTTATTTATTCAATAAATTTTCAATAAAGTATTTTAAAAAATATTAACTAAAAGTTCAATGCCATAAAAATAAAAGCAAAACGGAAAACTGATTTGTAAATAGGAGTCTATTTTGAAGTAAGATAACAAAAAATTATTACGAAGGAAATGATAGAGCTGATGAAAAATGCTTATTGGGCTGTGTAAATTATAAAAAATATTTTTTTAAAATTTTAACCAATTTATTTATCGTTCTGCCACCACTTTTTGCACACGAGATTTATTCAACCAGAACCTACAGATAAAACGGATTTTTTACCACTAAAAATTCACTCGAATTGCTAAGCTAAAAATCAGAGAGAATGTTCAGTTTTATAACTATACAATATAATCATAACTATTAATCTATATAAAGGCATAACTCTTAATTAAATAAATATTAATTACTGCACAAAAAAGCAAATTTTTACAACACTCGAAATTTGAAAGCCTGGTGTTAACCGCTGTTAATGTCTATAACTTAAATGCAAGGTTTAAATGAATAAGAATAGAGAAAATGATGAGATAAAAGAAATTAATGTCATTCATTATTAAAGAATTTTTGCAATTTTATTCGAAGAAAAAAATCTAATCAAAATTCTCGTTTTATTCTCTTGTTAACTTTTAGACTTTTAAATCAACAGTTCATGGGTTCAATATCCCTTTTGTTTGTAGGTATTTGTATTGGCTTGTAATTTAACTCTATCTTTTAGTTGAGATAGACCTCGTACGTATGAGAGAGGTTTTGGTTTCGCTTACAGATCATTTTTTGCTCGATTCTAGTAAGACAGTTTCAAAAGAATCCAGAGAACTACTAAAAACATCCAAAACCAAGGAGGGATTCGAATCCACGAGCTGTTGAAGTGAAGACTAGAGTGCTAACAAATCTGCTTCCAGCTAGACAGAGTAAAAGAAAGAACAATAGAAGCAACAGACAAATCAATCTTTTGTTGATTTTTAAAATTAAATTTAAGATTAGTCATAAAACTTCAACATAAGCGCCAGTATAAATGCTTTAGACAAAGTTTATCATAATTTTTTCTTTCAAGAACAATTAATTTCAATAAAATCTAGCATGGGATAAAATGTATAATTCATTATGATAACTAAGCTTACTCAAAAGACAGGACTAATTTCGTTTATGCAAAGTTCGTCTTCAAGAAATGCATTTTATTTAAAATCAAAGCATCAATTAACAATAATGAAAACTTTTCTTTTATAAATTGTGCTTGATAAGTAATCTTAAATTTGAAAAATAATTATATGAATTAAAAATAGGAATGAATGCATGCACAATAATATCAAATCATAAGTACAGAAAATCGGTAAATATGAAAAAATAATAATTTTCTGTAAGGAAAGGGAATATTAATAATTATTTTAAACAGAAAATATTACAAAGTAATCTTTCATAATGTGAACTGCATTTATTTCCAATTTTACAATAATAATTCAATGATTGTCATAAACTTTAATATTTAATAACTGGGGATTTAATGAGGTTAAAAAGATAAAAACAAACGGTATATACTTATATAAAGCTATAAAAATTAGTGACTATTGTTGCTGACAGATGGCGTAACATAAGTCTTGAGTAAAGTCGAGTGTAACTTTTGTACGTTATCGATCAAAAAACATCGAAGTCACAGTGTGTAAATATGAATTTAAACATAAATTGTAATCATATATAGCGTCACCTATGGACAAAATTTGCTACTACTTTTAACATTTCAATATCACGCGCGCATTCAAAATTTGTTTTAATTAATACTTTTTCTCTCTGACCAACTTTTGTTTCATTCTTCTAATACTATTCTAATTTAATTAATTTATCATAAAAATCAATTATTCCTCATTACATCTTGTATATATTACATTTAATTAACTATTAATTGCATGACAACCTATTCAAGTAATTATAATTTTTATTTAATTTCCATTTCAAGTGTGACATGTTCCCTGCCAATATAAATTATCCCAAAACAGTGCAAGTTACATTTTCGCTTTCAAAAGAAAAAAGAAATTATAAAAAAAGAGAAATTGTTATTACCTTCTTTTAGTTCTTTCGGAAAGTCATTATTTCAAAAGAAAATTTTAAAAAAAGATTGGTTTACTGATAAAGAACATACTAGTACGAAAGTATAAAATAAAAAAAAATAGGAGCAGACAACCTATTGTATGCGGAGTTACAAATATCTTTAAGCATTGAACCTTCTAACGAATTAAAGGAATAAAGTAAACGAATGTGATTTCCGGCATTGTTCGTAATTAAAAGAACTTTGGGAAGTGAATTAATTAAATGAACTTTGGGAAAAGAAATTCCCTCTTAATTAAAAGAAACTTCAGGAAAGAATTCCTGAACTTTGACATTTTGCAAACACCATGATTATTATGTGCTATGTCGTACGAAGGAAACGTTTTTATCGTTAACTCATTTCAAATTTCTTTAGTTAGATTTGAGACATTCTCATATAGTCAAGGGTAATTAATTTTATATATATATTCCTCTTTCATTCAGAGGGAAGCTCTCAAAGTGGGTGTTCCAAGCATGATTAAAATAATGGCCGAGAATAAGTAATCGCTTTAAGTGACCATTAGGTAACCTCTAAGGCAGTATTTATTCCATTAAGAGGTTTACTGTTCCTTCAGACTCAATCAGTATTAGATAACGTCTAGACTAACAATTCGACAACAACGATGGATAAATCTGAGGCTTTAATGTCTCTTGAAATTACGAAATTGACAGCAGAAAAAAAAAACACTATTAAGAGGAAAATAAAACCCAAGAAATTTTTAGAATTCCAAATTTCTTTCAACAAAGTTAGCTACGTGAGAAATTTTCAAGATGAGTTATGCATTTCACCTTGTGTGCCTCGATAAATTATTTTGGTACTCTTTACTATTTAAGAACAATAGTTTGGGTAGTGTTTTTTATTTCATAAAGAAAAGTTCTAAATATCTTGTCGACAATCTTGCATTTATATCTTCCAGTTTTTATATTTCCCTTGGTAATTAAAAAAAATATACTACATTTATAAAAAGCTTTTTTAATTTCTAACACCATTTTTTAAGTGAAATATGTATGACACTAATGTCTAAAATTCCTAAGAAAGTTTTTAAACCAAATTTTAAAGATGCTGCCAACAGAAATTTACATATACGGCATGCAATTTGTTTTTAATAAACTATCGTTTGCAACACAAATTAACAGCCTGTTATAATTGATGAATATTTTTAATATCGTCTGATTACGCACAAAAATACGCATGCGTAAGTCAAATATTTGTTACATATGGAATTAAACTTCTTAAGTATCAGTTTCCAGCTAGATCAAATGAAAAATTCCTTATTCTATCTAAAACTAAACTCCATGGCACGACAGCCCATGTGGGCCAAGGCCTACAGTGCCCATAACTGTTTTCATGACCGAGGGTCCTGGGGTGCGAAGCAAATGTCCCAGTTAGGTGGTCAGCCTAACGTGAAACCCCCAGTGTTTAGTTCCCAAGCATGCTTGGTATTCAGTTAATCGACCCACTGAAGGGATGAAAGGCTGAGTCAACCTTACCCAGCCTGAGAATCGAACCTCGGACCTGTGTCATGGGAGCGTGAAACGCTGCCACTAAGCCACCGGGCTTTCTATTATTCTATCTAGCTGAATATATTAAGGCAACTTACGATTTAAATGATTAAATTGCACATGAATTCGGAAATAATTATCAATAACTTTTAACACTATGTTAAAAGAGAAATTTTCAAAATGAGTTGTATATTTAACTATGTGCTTCAATAAGTTATATATTTTAGTACATTTAATTATTTAAGAATACATTGTACTGTTTTAACCTTGTTGAACAGTATGTATGATCGCACAAAAAGAACTACTCAAAAAATTTTTGTACCAGAAGAAAAATATTTATTGATTAATAAAGGCAAAACTGGGTTTTGTAAAAGCAGATTCTTGTTAACTGGCTAATCTAAAATTTTTCTACAAAATTTGTTAATAAATTCGTCTAGATGTTTTGGTACTAAAAATATTTTAATAATTTATTTTAGTAAACTGTAAAATAAATGAATGTATCGGTTTGAATTACACATATTTGTTAAAATAATAAAATATACAATTATACAAGAGTTTTCTAACTCAGAATATTTTTGATATTTGAACACTAATAAATTTTCAATCAGGTAGAATATGAAATGTCCGGTGAACAAAAGGAATGGCGCTTCGTTTTTATTATTTTCTTACTGGATTTATTTCGTGTTTGCAAGGTAGAAAAGAGAATGAGAAATGCACAAATTTTTCAAACTATGCATGCAAACTAAACGTAGCATTCGATTCAAATGTCTATTATTTCTGCGTGATTCAAAATATCGTTCTTAATTTTTTTTTTAAGTATTTTGCAATTTTCGTATTTAGAGAAATATTGTATTAATCTAAAATACTAATAATTATTATTACAACTTTCTATTTTTGTTTTTATTTGAAAAACAAATACACTAAAAATGCTAAATACCGAGACGTATGCATAAATTTGCATGTAGAATTGCACGCATGTTAAATTGCATGTAAGAATTTGCCTTGCGTGATTTCGGAAAGTGTGCATTTTGATGTTGAAATACGTTAGATTTTACCATAAAATCTCACGCATAAATGTGTGCAAAAATACATTTTCATATTACATTCTGCGCATAAAATTATCTCTTTAATCTACATATATCGTCATGTGTGTTCAAGGCTAAATACTCTCCACATTTTACTATTCTAAAATAATTTTCAAAATTGAAAAAAATATCAAAATATTAACATTTATGAGTGAATCCTTTGTCTTGTGCTAAAAAATTTAACTGTTCAAGGACATAGCTTTCCAACATTTACTGTTTTAATATAGAAATTGGAAAATTAAATACTTCTTTGAACAATTTAACTGCATATGTAATCATTCAATATTAATTTCTAGAATCTTTACTATCTGTATTATTGCTGTTTTTGACCTAAATTTTATCAGAATTCTAAAGATACAAATTGCTTTCTTCGTGAAGATGTGTTAATTTTTTTGTTGAATACAACCGTTTATTTACTTCGTTGACAAACAAGTTATTATCCGATTAGCAAAATAAGTAAGACTAAGTTTTTTTTAAATTTCTGCAACATAAAATTAAATTATATTAAACTGTATGAATTGTGTTCTAAGGAATTGAATGGAAGGAATTTATTAATTTTAATTCCGTACAAAAAGTTAGAAAGTCTGATATAACTTTAACTAAAACAAACCTCAGAATTTTCTCAATCTATTTTTCGTTTCGTTTATTTACATTCAAATGTGTGTTCATAGGATAAAAAGAAAATGTTTTTATTAGGAATTTTATTTTTAATAACGGGCATTGCAAAGGAGAAAACTTGGAAAACTATAACATGAACTCCCTACAGACGTGTCTACAGAAAGCTAAAAATTTAAACCTCAAATTTCCATTGTACAGCAGTGACTTGGATAGAGTCCGAAACCTCGCTTCCAAAGACCTCAATCTTACTACTAGACTGAAAACTGCGGTTGATATGGACGTCGTTGTCCTTATCAGAAGGTAATGAGTTCGAATCTCGACTTGACTAAAGATCCATCGTGTTCACTAAAAGCGGCGGAGGCATGTTAAATAAGGTGTGGTTGCAGTGGCTTCCAAGTGAAATGATACTTTCGAGGATAGCAGGTCAAATATTGAGGGTCTTTAGCTTGATTCCCGCTTCCTAATGACGAAGACTCCAATTCAGTTACTTCCATCAATTGGATTGACACCACCCAGGGCTAAAGTTCTGGAAATATGCTGGAGTTCACTCACTCTTACAGTTAGAACAGAGTAAATCTTTGTACTTAAGATTAAAAGAATTTTGTTTACAATTATTTTAAAAATATAATAAAATCAGTGTGGAAATTAAAATCTTTTGCGAATTCAAATTTTGTTATATAATGAACACAAATTTCTTAAATTTAACTTTCAGCTGTAATTATTCTACTTAAAATTAGAATAAATAACAAAGGCTCTTAGTAAGTAAAACCACACATTCTGGAGTGTAATATATATATTAGGTCTACCGGAAAGTTCTGTCCGTTTTAGAATGAAACAAAGGAATACATTTTGTCATACTTTGGATAAACTTTATTGAATAATATAATTGCCATCATTATTTATGACTTCTTGCCAGCGCGATGGCAATTTGTATATCCCATTTTTAAAAAATGTCTTATCTCTAGAGGCCAAAAACTGAACCGGTGCTTGTCTTATATCTTCTTCGTTCTTGAATTGTTTGCCCTGCAAGAAATTTTGTAAAGATCAGAAACTAGTGATAATAAGATGGTGCTAGGTCTGGAGAGTATGGTGGATGCGACAGAATTTCCCAGCCTAGCTCTGCGACTTTCTGACGAGTTCCCAAAGCAGCATGTGGCCTGGCATTGTTATGCAGCAGTATGATGTCATTCCTATTGAACTTCGCCGGCCTCTTTTCTTGGAGTGCTGTTTTAAATTTATCCAATTGCTGACAGTACCTCTCCGAATTTAGCCTTTCGTTTGGTTTCAACAGCTCAAAATGCATTGGTCCTCGAATGTCCCGCCCTATACACAACATTCTCTTGTTCAGGCTCAACTTCGGTTTAGAGGTAGAGGGGGCAGGTTTTTCCGGGTTCACAACATGCCCTTTTTCTTATGATGTTTTCATAGGTAATCCACTTTTCATCCCCAGTTATGATCCGGTCCAAGAAGGGTTCGATTTTGTTGCGTGCAAGCAGAGATGTGCATATGATGATTCGATCATTCAAATTCTTCTCACTTAACTTGTGTGGCACCCATCTCGAATACTTCCACACAAACCCTAGTTTCCGAATAGGGTCGGAAATGGTTTGTTGAGCTGAATACTTGTTGAAACTGATTGTAACCGGAGCGGACAGAACTTTCCGGTATACCTAATATATATATATATATATATATATATATATATATATATATATATATATATATATATATATATATATATATATATATCCCTAACAATTAAACATTCATTTTAAGATACCAAACGCAGTTTAATAATGTGATAATAGTATTACACTTCATTAACACATTGTCTTGGAGTGGGTGATTTTTAAGTTTTGAAGGTTTCTTTTTTGCGACATATAAATACTTCCCATTATATATTAAAAGACATCTTTAATTTAATTTTACCATTGGTATTTAAGTTACCACATGGATATTATGGCTGTTCTATTAACATAGGATTAAACATTAACTTCGATTATATTAATACTTAGCCACTTCAACATTTACAAACGTCTTACACATTAATTTTAAATTAGATAATCTACAGCGGAAATATTATTGACATATAACATACTTCATAAAAACCCTTTGTTTTTATGAAGTATTGCCCTAAAAATTCGAAATTCGCAAATTACTGCAACCAATTGAGTTTAAGCCTAGAATAACAGTTTACAAGCTTTTGGCAAGCTTCGTAGACGTCATTATTCATTGTATAATCACAATTTATGTTTCCTAAATGGCATCTGCATGATAAATGACATTCAAAGCGGAATAAATTCATGGTTTGTTTTCGTCTGGAAGGCCGAATGAATGCAAATGGTAATTGTTCAATTAACTTCAATGAAATCTGTAGCAATGGTTATTGGAGAGTCTCCGTCCATCAAAGGTCGTCTTAATTCGTGACGTCACAACTACCAATGGTTTGGAATTATCAAGTCTCGTTAAAACGTATTTTCTTAGAATTTTAGAACAAATCAATACAAATTTTAATACCCAGGGCCATAGAAAAAGAATAGAATCTCTCAAAGGTAAAACTAAGTATTTGATTAAAGTGCTCTAAGTATTTTATTTTTTAATACTACCTATTACAAATTATTTGTATTAATATACAAGAATTAAATTCGTAAAGAAAATTTAAAAATAAATAATATGAGATTTCTTTCGCGCAAAAGAAAATAGTAAAAATAAGTAATCAAAACTATCGAATCGAAAACTAAAAATAGATCTATTTTAAATTATTAAAAAAAATTAAAAATCAGGGTCGGAAAAAATCTAAAGTTTATGTTACCAGAAAAGCATAAGAAAAATAAAGGACAATTTTTTTAAATTACATTCTTTTTACTACTATTTCACTACTTTTAAACACATAGAAATACTTTTCAGAAAAAGTTGACCGCTTTACAAGTATGGTATTGCGTTAAAACGCTCTCTATAACAGATAATTATTAAAAAGTACAATTATACCTGTTCCAATACAGATATGATTATATTTTAAAAAATTTAACAGATATTTTTAACAGATATCTGACTGAACGAGCGTAGTAAAAAGAACGCATGTAAGTTAGACTGAGGATTTTAATCTGGGAATAGCGAAGAAATGGCAAAAGTTGATTTTAGCAGATAAAAATTACAATCTTGATACAATATTCAAAATTATAGTAGATAAAACTTTAGGTGATTTTAATATTATTTTTATTTATTAATTATATTTTATTTTAATGTAATAAATTTTCTTCCACGCGTTATTGCTTATCTAGTGGTTTGCAATTCTCTTCCATTATCAAATACCTCGTAATTTTGAACCATAGGAAGGTGGCGAGTTCCCACGCATCTCAGAAATCGCCACCCTCCTCTCCACATCCTCGCCACACCAGCGGAAGGAATTTGGACGTCACAGATGAACGTGGACACGCCCCTCAACCCACACAGCTCCAGCAACCCAGTGAGAGAGGGTACGTGGTCACAATCCCACTGACTGTGGCAAATGATGCTTTACTTTGTTGATCTCCACATCCTCGCCACACCAGCGGAAGGACTTTGGACGTCACAGATGAACGTGGACACGCCCCCAACCCACGCAGCTCCAGCAACCCAGTGAGGGAGGGTACGTGGTCACACTCCCACTGACTGTGGCAAATGATGCTTTACTTTGCTGATCTCCACATCCTCGCCACACCAGCGGAAGGACTTTGGACGTCACAGATGAACGTGGACACGCCCCTCAACCCACGCAGCTCCAGCAACCCAGTGAGGGAGGGTACGTGGTCACCCTCCCACTGACTGTGGCAAATGATGCTTTACTTTGCTGATCTCCACATCCTCGCCACACCAGCGGAAGGACTTTGGACGTCACAGATGAACGTGGACACGCCTCCCAACCGACGCAGCTCCAGCAACCCAGTGAGGGAGGGTACGCGGTCACCCTCTTTCTATTATTAAGCACGCTTGGGAACTAAACACTGGGGGTTTCACGTTAGGCTGACCACTTAATTTGGACATATGCTTCACACCCTAGGGCTCTCGGTCATGAAAACAGTTATGGGCACTGTAGGCCTTGGCCTACATGGGCTGTCGTACGGCGGAATCTAGATTATATCTTTCATTATTTTTAATAGTCTCCCACTTTTAGTGAAAAAGCCGAGCTCCATATTTATATATTCACGAATGCGCTATGATTGTACACACTATATGACAATCAAAATGCAACATCTAAAGTGCAGTCGTTGAAAATGATGATAAAAATTGGTAAAAGAAAATTTAAGGAAACAATAAGTAATGCTTATTACGACAATATAATCTATAGTCGCTCTACTTTCGAGTATACGTTCAGTAATTTAGGCCAATCCTGTTGGCAACGCATTCAGCAACAGCCTTAGGGGTAAAATCGAAGAATATGTGGATTTTAGATGAGGGACAGCTCTCCATTTTCTCTCTTATCTTTTGAAGTTATCTGTTATTTTTTTTATTTATCTCGGCAGTAACTTATTGCAAAGGAAGCCAGATCATGCCCCGGTTGCCTTCCAAACACATCGGCGAAGACTTATTCAAGGGTAGTCAGATCATAGCGTTTCTGATGGATGGACGATCTCCCAACAGGTGGGAGGAGATGCATCCGAATATTTTCAAAACAAGTTGATTGAGTTGCGCTATGTGCGATCTGATGTTATGCTGATAAAAGGCATTCAATATCCCCCAACAAAATGTTATCGAGTGGAACACCTCGTCCACTTACCATTGAGCGATCATACCAGCAACAAGGCGGACTTATTGCCGAGTAGATACCAAAGTTCCCCGTTATCATGCAAGATGGCGCTTCCCAGCTGCATTCGAATTAGGCTGTCTTTAAGACGTTGCCAGACTCCCGCATGGTGACCATCGACGTT
Organism: Latrodectus hesperus; assembly: GCA_037975125.1. Classification (NCBI taxonomy): domain Eukaryota; kingdom Metazoa; phylum Arthropoda; class Arachnida; order Araneae; family Theridiidae; genus Latrodectus; species Latrodectus hesperus. The sequence continues at coordinate 4,897,970 of JAJQOW010000015.1, read as the reverse complement.
TAAATGTAAGTGTAGTTTATCTGATAACACTAAAATATGGGCACTACGAAGCCCACAAAGCTCATCTCGATATTACGCAGACGGAATCACTTGTGCTCTTGATTTCATGGAACTTACGTTAATGAGGCTGTGAATGTAAACCAAAGGTGTCCTGCACCTGCCTCAAAGTTTTGACAGAAATTGTCTGTAGTTGCTCAACGTAAGCTTGCAGATGCATCGGCGCCATGCGGGTTGATGTCGTTACAGCACCACCAACTTTAGGACTTTACCTCTTCCAAAAATCTTTGCCACTGACGGTTTACAGAGGAAGCACATAAATACCCGCACTCAGCGATTCAGCAAATTGATAAACTTTTCATCTTAGTCTGACCACTATATATCTCTAGTGCATTCCTCTCCTCATCAGTCTTCAAACTCTTCTGGCTTTTTCAGTACTGGGCATATCTTCATGGATAGAAAAAGCAATTTTTCAAAAAGCCAATAGTGAAATCCATCTATTGTCCAAGATGCAATCCGTCTATCATGCAATTTATAATTTTTGATTATACATTTATCTAGTTGGACTTTTAAAGTGAGACAGTGTATGTAAATTCATTGTAGTTTGCAAAGATCCTTTACAAGTAGTTATAGTTTTAGATTCCTTTTAAATAATTACCCCTCTTTAAAAAAAATCCAAAATTCATTTTCTAGATTTGTACTTGAAAACGAGAAAATCTATAGAAAAATAATTATCCATACTTTCAAATATCAACACAATCCAATGGTTGCTGTTAGGTTAAAAATGTTTTATTTTTTAAATTTCTTGTACATGAATGGTTAAAAAAGTTCTGCAATCTAAACTTCAGAAATAATGAGAAAAAGGCAATTTAAAAAACTTTCTAAAAGCAATTGATGTTCCCTTAAAGGGAAGTCATCTGAAAGATACCTTTGGAACAATTACCAAAATGGCATTATTACCTGAATATGGATCACACTTTCCTTTTGAAATCGAATAAAAAAAACGTTCGCTTGACATTATTGCTATTGCACCGTTTAAAAAAGCATTTCTCACGCCAATTCGAAATAAAATGCATTAGATTTATATAAGCGTGGCTTGTTTAGTTCTCTTTTTCCCCTCGCCTTTATCTGGTGACGTCATGGGGAGCAATAAGTGTTCCTTGCACTTCCGCAAAGTGGATGAAAAACGACCCTTTCCCGACCCTCCCTCGACACCATCCCTCGATCCTGGACTTCAGATGATTTGTGGAGGCTGAAGAAGTGTCCCTGGAACTGGAATGCAGCTCCGAATACGAGAATGGAGTCAATGGTGAGAAAAGAAAGGGTGGCCCATAAAAAAAGAGGAAATCATTCGGCCGATGGAATTTTGAAGAGGAATTTATTGCGTTATTCTAACTGGAATATTAAAAAGAATTGTGCTTTTTTTTTCATTTTAAAAGTGAAAAAAAAAGTTTTCGGTCTTTTTGCTCTTTTAGTGAAGCCGTACTCCAAAGCATTTATTTATTAGTTTGAGTAAAAAAAAATCCGTTTTTTTTGTGGCTGACGGTAAGTCAGATTATTTTTTTATCTGAGAAAATTTAAGGAGTTTTTAGGAATACACACTCAAAGATATAAATAAGGATGAGGAAGCTATAGGGGTATTGTAGGAATCTTTCTTTTATCATATATTCTTCAATAAATATTTCTAAAAATTTAAAACTTAATCACCTAGTAAAAAAAAAAAATCATTTTTTCATGACTAAGATTACCATCAAGAGCTTCAATCTGGGTAAGATTTGATATAGTGAGATAGTATTATGAGGCTAGAAATGATAGTGCCACCTGATGGAAAAATCTTTAGAAAGTTAAGTATTTAAAAAATTAGATGACGAAACAAGTTTCCGAAATTGATGAGCTGATAGCCATGCCCAGACATTCTTCAAACATGAGGACTGAGAAAAGAGGTATTTCATCAACAATTTTAGAAAAAATATTATCAGTATATATTTTGCTGATGTTATTTTTCTAAACTGACAAAGGATTTGATGATAATGAAAAAGATAGGATTCAAGTAAACTTTCAAATTTAGTTTCCTCCGATGCAAAAATTAGTATTTCGTATATAATAGCATGTCATCTTCCCAAACTACGATATAGGTTCGACAACCGATTATGTTACACCGGGTAAATGCTCAAATATATTTCCATCCAAATTTAGAATTGTACTTAGACAACTAAAACTGGTTTAGTATGTTACAATAATTAAACTTAAGTTTTTTTATAAATTGAAAATGTTTAAATTTGTGCTTCTCCGTGTTAAAAAAACGACGGTTTTATCTAGTTTTATTGATAACTTTGAATTTTAATTTGTGCAGGTTCGTTGTTTTATTTATTCATTTTGATTCAACAAGATTTGCTTAATTATTTCAATTTTGTCAATACATTTCATTTCACTTTTTGTTAATTTCAGTAAGGAATAGAATGCATTAATTACATAAATAACGACTGTATTATTACAAGTCCAACTATAAAATCAAGAGTATTAACTAATAATCTATCTATCTATCTATCTATCTATCTATCTATCTATCTATCTATCTATCTATCTATCTATCTATCTATCTATCTATCTATCTATCTATCTATCTATCTATCTATCTATCTATCTATCTATCTATCTATCTATCTATCTATCTATCTATCTATCTATCTATCTATCTATCTATCTATCTATCTATCTATCTATCTATCTATCTATCTATCTATCTATCTATCTATCTATCTATCTATCTATCTATATATATATATATATATATATATATATATATATATATATATATATATATATATATATATATATATATATATATATATATATATATATATATATATATATATATATATGAAATAAAAAAATTTTTATTTCATATATAAGTATTTTGGATGAACCCAATGTTCTTTAGTTCATACATTTACCCCAATTTCAATCAAATGCAGTGAAGAGGAAATTAGTTTTTTTGAATTGAAATGGAAATGATTTGATTTAAATTTTTTTTTTTAATATAATTAAGACAAAATACATTTATATAACGAAAATTACCCTTCCTTTAAAAAAGTTAATTTTGAAGCAATGTATTTTCTCGGAAAAATTGCTTATATTTTATATCTTACTTCAAAGTTATTTTCATTAGCCAAAAGTAAATAGTTGTGAATAAGTATTGCAATTATTAATTCAAAATTCAAATAATTAATGAACTGCCCAACTTGTTTAGTGGTTAGCGTGCCTGACTGCAGATAGGGAGGTCCTGGGTTCGAATCCCGGTTCAAGCATGCATGTAATTTTTCTCACTATCTATCATGCCTTTTCCTTTCCTTGTATGAATGGGTTGTGAATGGTTTTCTACCCTATAAATGGGTCCCTATGGCATGTATGTACTGAGGAAGTATGACTCCACACCAAAATATGGTTCATTTGGAAAAGTACACCCCATAATACCAACCTAGCGGGCACACGACAACAACATTAATGAAATTTTTAAAAGTTTCAATCGTCTTTTTGACCATTTAAACTAACCATAAAATGGATGTTTTGTCTAGTCTTTTTTATTGTTTTTCTTCTATTCTGGGGCGCTCCGTGGCTGAGTAGTCAAAAGGCATCACTCCGCTAATCGCTTGAGAGCGTAGGAGTGTGGGTTCGATTCCCACCGTGGCCCTGGATGTTTTCTTCGTAATCTTCTGTGGTTGTACATCTGTCATTGTGCTATTTGTCCTATTATCGACGAAGACTTACAAGCAGATCTGAAGAATCAAGCATACAAGTCTGAATATGTGTAATGTAATAAATAAAAATAAATTCTATTCTGTTATCAACGTGTTAATGGGTTGATTCAATGAAAAACGGCTTCTCAAATCGATTCTTTGATTTTTATATAAGAGATCGTTTTATTAACAAAATGAGCTTCGACACTATTTTCAGACATTCGCTGGTGAACTTCGCCTTGTTTGATGCCAATGAAAGAATGCGATTTGAAAGCAGGCAGGAAATTCGTCGACAAGTCGGATTTACGGCGCCGTCTCAATACAATGTGACCTAGATGAAACGTCATCTGACGTCATGGATATTTTAAACCAATGAGAATTGTAATAAAGTGGCGTTGTCACGATCTCTAGAGGAGTGAAAGAAACAACCACCTTATGATTAAAAACTGGAAAATTTGCATTGAGAGACATTAATTTTTATTTATGGCTCTTGTTTTGATTTTTAAGATTCGAAGAGTTAAAAATTTTATGTACAGAGCAGGAAAACAATTTGTTTTACATTTTAGACAAACAAACCCCTGCCAAGACTAGAAGAAGCATCTTAAGGTTAGCCCATACGAATTTTCGAGTTGAAGACAACTTTAAAATCATAATTGTTAATTTAATTGCATTGTCAATGATTCGTTATCTACTTATGTTGTATACCCGAAGTTGGTTTCTGTGATATGACCCCTGATTTTACACACGACCAAATGACGAAATCGACTGATGAGTTGGCGTTCTTTTTCATCATCCATATCAATTTATTAAGTTAAGCAGGGATTTACAGTGTTAAAGATTATCCGTGTAAAAACCAGCTATTCTAGAATGGTATGTTAAATAATTGATTTATAAACTACTCATTAACAAGGTATTTTTCACAAATTTACAATTGATCTATAGTGGGGCCATGTGAACTAGATAAATAGATAATTTATTTAGTTCCTAATAATAATGCAACTGAATAAAATCATAATCTAGTACATTAAACCGTGGTTAAATGATCGTAAAAAATTACTGTTCGTTATTGTATTCTTTTACAAATGCGATTTAAAATGGAAAATATTTATAAAAGAGAAGTGAGCATTAATGCAATTAAACATTTTCGACAGCTTGAATAATAAAATTGTTCCAGCTTAAAAAAAGTAAAAACCTATAAGAATGTGTTCTCTCTCACAGCGAATTTTGAGCCAATTATAACTTGTACTCATAACTATCAATTATTCTTAACGACATATCGTACCTGAAACACGTGAAAAATTATCGAGCAACAATTATAAATTCTTTTTTTTAAATTAAAATAATTCATTACAATTTATAAGTCTTCACAAAAGAAAATGTCAGTCAACTAGTTTTTAAACTAAAATGAAACTACTATTCTCGTTTTCATTTGTTATTAAATAAATTTTAACGAATTTTAATACAGGATCACGTTTTCTAATATGATTATTTTTGAAGATCGCTTTACTCAAATTACCAATATTATCAATAATTTTCCTTACAAAATTGATATTTGTTGCATTTTTATCCCATTTTTACGTTATATTTTTTATGATTTTAATTATACATTTAACATTTACATTTTTACATTTTCTTATATGCATTTTTAGTTATATTTTTACGATTTTAAAGTTAAATTTTTACTTTACATTTATTATTTATATATAATTTTTATTATATTATTTATTATTATAGTACACATTTCAACATTTGAATTTACAATTTCTAAGCTATTATCCTCTCTACACTTACATTACATTTGCATTTTTCTTTTTATTACATTATATATTCTTTTACATTTTATCATATTTATTTTATGTATTTTTTTTAATTATACATTTAACATTTACATTTTTACATTTTCTTACATACATTTTTAGTTATATTTTTACGATTTTAAAGTTAAATTTTTACTTTACATTTATTATTTATATATAATTTTATATTATTTATTATTATAGTACACATTTCAACATTTGAATTTACAATTTCTAAGCTATTATCCTCTCTACACTTACATTACATTTGCATTTTTCTTTTTATTACATTATATATTCTTTTACATTTTATCATATTTATTTTATGTATTTTTTTTAATTATACATTTAACATTTACATTTTTACATTTTCTTACATACATTTTTAGTTATATTTTTACGATTTTAAAGTTAAATTTTTACTTTACATTTATTATTTATATATAATTTTATATTATTTATTATTATAGTACACATTTCAACATTTGAATTTACAATTTCTAAGCTATTATCCTCTCTACACTTACATTACATTTGCATTTTTCTTTTTATTACATTATATATTCTTTTACATTTTATCATATTTATTTTATGTATTTTTTTTAATTATACATTTAACATTTACATTTTTACATTTTCTTATCATTTTACTATTTTTACGTTATAATTTTTACTTTACATTTATTATTTATATATAATTTTATATTATTTATTATTATAGTACACATTTCAACATTTGAATTTACAATTTCTAAGCTATTATCCTCTCTAAACTTACATTACATTTGCATTTTTCTTTTTATTACATTATATATTCTTTTACATTTTATCATATTTATTTTATGTATTTTTTTTTTTTTGCATTTTAATTCAGCTAATCAAACCATACATCATTAGATTTAATTTTACAATCTTTTAACGATAATATAGTGTTCAAAATATTATTCTTACGAAAAATAGTATAAACAGGGATATAACAAATTAAAAATAATAACTTCATCTATTCAAACACTCTGAAACAGTTTACCCCCATGTACAGGTGAATGCGGGTATAAGATAACTCAAAAGAGACAGTTTAATATCGAAAACAATGTAGAGGAGGTATTTTCCAGAAGAACGATTAATCTTATAAATTAATACTGGAAAAACAAATGTGAACATCTAATTAATACTGAAATGATATTTTTAAGCAAATCTATATCAGTAAAATCTTTGTTTCGTATACACGAAATGTGTTTATCGTTGGTTAAAATTAAGAATGAAAACTCAAAGTGGAATGAAAATTGTATCATGTCAGTTTTTGGTTCACTTAAAATACAGATTACAGCTTCATTTCGATTGTAGCGTTTATAATTAATTTAAGTCACAGTCAACGCTGATCTAAACTCACTGTAAAGCTGTTTTTACAGAAAGGCTGATTGTTCTGGAGCTCTACTCGCTTCACGAACGAAGATCTGAGGTTCTTTTAACCTTAATTTTGGGAAGTAAGGAAAAATATGTAAAGTGTCGGATTATCCTTCCAACACTTCGAAGTTTTTTTTTTTTTTTTAAATAAAATAGTTTTGTTGAGTTTTGAAAAAATATTTTTGCCAAATTCAGCGAACGTATTTATGCTTTTCCCAATACGCTGTCGATCAGAAATGCATCGAAACGCGGATGAAAATATTTCCATATTTAATGAATTAACAACTACAGGGAATGTTGTGAAGCGATTGAATTTACTAACAGCAAATCTATACGCAAAATCTCATTATGTAATGAAAAACAGCGTATTTTTACAAAGTAAATATCGTCTATAGCAGGGATGCACAACCTATGGCCCGCGAATGTTGTTAATAAAATAAGACTAATTTAAAAATAAATGAGACTCTTTCAAATAAACAAAAGAAAAAATCTGATAGGAAATCGATTCTACATCAGAATAAATATTTTACATTTGTGAGCAAACTTTTTCTTTAATGAATTTAAACAAATCAAAAATAAGAAATAGAATAGCAGATGAGAACCTTTCTTCTGATTTAATATTGCCACAACGAATCTTAAGCCCAACATAAAATCAATAACTTCAAATATTCAGTCACAGCTATCACATTAAATTTAATTAATTTTTTTTCAAAATTTAAATTGTGTTCTTTGTATAATTACCAAAAAGTTTTCTCCCTTATTCAATTTCAAGTTTTTTTCTGGAAATAAAGTATTTTAAGCATATCTATAATGTTTGTGTTTTATTACTTTATTGTATAATGTTTGCATGAGTAAATAAGTAAATTAACAATTACAATTCATGCATATTGCCACAAAAAACAGTGTTTTCACGTTTATAACATGTTTTAACATTTACGTACTGCTTTGGCCCTCGACATGATCATTTTTCATATTTTGGCCCCTCATTCTGAATAGGTTGTGCATCCCTGGTCTATAGTATAAATATTGTTAAAAAATATTAATTTTTTCCAAATAGCAATTTTTCTCGATAGATAGGTACTCGTTTCATTGAAAGCTACGGCTTATTATAGATTAAAATAATAGTTATACAAAATCAAATCTCATCAATACGAGTGGACAAATGTTTCATTTTTGTCTGTATAAACTGGAATTCATATTAATAGGAATGTCATTAAATTATGATAAAAATGGGCTAAAATATGTAAAGTAGGTAACTCTACAAAAACAAAAAAAAAAAAAAAATTAAATGAAAAATTGTAAGCATAATTCAAAACATCTCCTTTTCAACGTAGATGTAGTGTTGAATTCTTTTTATGAAGATATCTGATGGTAAATGTATAAAACAATGAACTGTTTATCCAATTCTTATTAAAAATTTTGTGGCTTATATTCGTTATCTACGTTGTGGTTAGTGCTAAACAAAGTGCTTAGCACTCAATTTTATACTTAGCAAGTGGGGAAGATTCTGAAATATGTGGGTGTGGACACCAGCAAACTTCTCCATGCCTATTTCCAATGGAGTTCTACCAGTTTAATTGGAAGTCGCTACAATGATTAAAGTTACAGGAGAGAAAATTTAAAAAAAAAAAAACAAATTACTTACAGACCTCAATTAAGCATAAAATAATTGGAAAGAAATTGAAAAATAGTTGAAAGTTACATTACAGGAATGAAACATATAATACTAAGAAAGGAGAATTTGAACATACAAGGAGAAAGGAAACATACAAGAAAGGAGAATTTGCTTGCACAAACGAGAAAATCGTTAAACGTGTGAATCCAGTCGATTGAGCGCATAGTCTGTCGTCCAACATGATCTGATAACGAAAATAAACATTTTCACCTGGCAGTTGGCAAATAATGACAAGCTCAGGAAAGGAAGCGCCAAACTGTTTTTCCTCTCAAATGAGTACTTTATAAAAAAATTTATATAGCTTCACCAGAAAAGGGATTTATTATCAAAAATGGAAGTATTTATTAGCAACCAAATTATTTGTTTCACTTTCAATATGTTCTTATTGTGGAATATTATTCTAAAATATTAAAAAAAATAATCGTTGCTTGGAAATTTGCACGAGCTGTTATATGAGGCTCAACGATCATTTTTACACACATGAGGAATACAAGACTTCGAGCAGTCACTAACACACCCTACGTGAGAATTAAACCCACAAACTGTAAAACCGAAACCAAAATCGCAAATTAATTTACAAGTTTGAAAAAATTATGGTTAAGCGTAAAATGGCAAAATAAGGAAAAAATTGCATGAAATCTTTAACTCTAGAACAGTAAGAATATACAAAAATGTTCCAGGGCAACAAATTTGTTATATATAAGACAAAAAAAATTTTTTTTCTAAGTGATGTGTGGTCTAGTACAGTGTAATTTTCGAACAGTGAAGATTCTTAGGTATTTAATTTGTTTGGACTAGATAAGGTCACCGATACCATGGGAAATCTATAACTTATACCATTCCTGGTGCAGCAACCATACACTTGACTGCTGGAAGCATTGCTTTAGTAGTAATGCGTCATCAGAACTGTTCCAAATATAATCAATCGGATTTACGTCAGAAGAAAATTCTAATTATTTGATTCACAGTTATAATTTCAAACATGTTCTTCAAAAGAAAAGGTAAGAGATCGGGAATTATAACGAACTGAAAAAAATCACCAAGGGCTGCAGAATAAGACATCAATATCTCATTTGATTACATTAGAAACGTCAAAGTGTCATTTGGAATAATATGAAAATCTTTCGTCCACCTGTGATTATATCAGCAAACGTATCAATCCATCATAGTTGTTATGGAATATTCTTAGAGCATAAGTGGGGTGTTCTAGCGAACGACCTTCTTCCCTAACCGAAACACGTCTAGTATAATCCTCTAAACTAAATCGACATTCATCAATGCAGAGCTATTAACTGCAAGGAATTTGTATCCAATCACAATATTCCTCGGCCAATTTGTTTCGTTCCACAGGGACAATGGAATGCACTGGATTATTTCAAGTACATAGAGAGAAATTTGTTGAAGTCTTTTCGATGGAGACCCTTATTGCCGTCAACAAAAAATGATTTTGCAGATAGTTTCCAGTGCTGTTTTGACAAGTTTATAGGATATATCCAAAAACTTATAACCACAAAAGATGATGGCTGGTGTGAAGAAAAGTTCTGTCGTTTTTTAACATATGAATTTTTTTTTTTTTTTTGCTTTGTCGTTCAAAGAATTCTAATCCGACTGAAGCCGGTTTAGGTAGTTAGATTAATATGTTTGATGATATATACAGATGTTTTCGTATTTTAGTGAACATTTGTAGAACTGTCATCAGGAATGATAAAAAGTGCCCTTAAGACATTATATGTTGTACAAGTTCTAAAAAATATAATGCGGTAAAGGAAAAAAATATTCTGTGACATAGTTTTACGTAGAATAGTTTTAGATTAATATGTTTGATGATATATACAGATGTTTTCGTATTTTAGTGAGCATTTGTAGAACTGTCATCATGAATGATAAAAAGTGAACTTAAGACAGTTATATGTTGTACAAGTTCTAAAAAAATATAATGCGGTAAAGGAAAAAAATATTCTGTGACATAGTTTTACGTTGAATAGTTTTAGATTAATATGTTTGATGATATATACACATGTTTTCGTATTTTAGTGAGAATTTGTAGAACTGTCATCATGAATGATAAAAAGTGAACTTAAGTACATTATATGTTGTACAAGTTCTAATCATGAATGATAAAAAGTGCACTTAAGACATTATAAGTTCTAAAAAAATATAATGCGGTAAAGGAAAAAAATATTCTGTGACATAGTTTTACGTTGAATAGTTTTAGATTAATATGTTTGATGATATATACACATGTTTTCGTATTTTAGTGAGCATTTGTAGAACTGTCATCATGAATGATAAAAAGTGAACTTAAGACATTATATGTTGTACAAGTTCTAAAAAAATATAATGCGGTAAAGGAAAAAAATATTCTGTGACATAGTTTTACGTTGAATAGTTTTAGATTAATATGTTTGATGATATATACACATGTTTTCGTATTTTAGTGAGCATTTGTAGAACTGTCATCATGAATGATAAAAAGTGAACTTAAGACATTATATGCTGTACAAGTTCTAAAAAAATATAATGCGGTAAAGGAAAAAAAATATTCTGTGACATAGTTTTACGTTGAATAGTTTTAGATTAATATGTTTGATGATATATACACATGTTTTCGTATTTTAGTGAGCATTTGTAGAACTGTCATCATGAATGATAAAAAGTGAACTTAAGACATTATATGCTGTACAAGTTCTAAAAAAATATAATGCGGTAAAGGAAAAAAAATATTCTGTGACATAGTTTTACGTTGAATAGTTTTAGATTAATATGTTTGATGATATATATACACATGTTTTCGTATTTTAGTGAGCATTTGTAGAACTGTCATCATGAATGATAAAAAGTGCCCTTAAGACATTATATGTTGTACAAGTTCTAAAAAAATATAATGCGGTAAAGGAAAAAAATATTCTGTGACGTAGTTTTACGTTGAATAGTTTTAGATTAATATGTTTGATGATATATATACACATGTTTTCGTATTTTAGTGAGCATTTGTAGAACTGTCATCATGAATGATAAAAAGTGAACTTAAGACATTATATGCTGTACAAGTTCTAAAAAAATATAATGCGGTAAAGGAAAAAAATATTCTGTGACATAGTTTTACGTTGAATAGTTTTAGATTAATATGTTTGATGATATATATACACATGTTTTCGTATTTTAGTGAGCATTTGTAGAACTGTCATCATGAATGATAAAAAGTGCCCTTAAGACATTATATGTTGTACAAGTTCTAAAAAAATATAATGCGGTAAAGGAAAAAAATATTCTGTGACATAGTTTTACGTTGAATAGTTTTAGATTAATATGTTTGATGATATATATACACATGTTTTCGTATTTTAGTGAGCATTTGTAGAACTGTCATCATGAATGATAAAAAGTGCCCTTAAGACATTATATGTTGTACAAGTTCTAAAAAAATATAATGCGGTAAAGGAAAAAAAATATTCTGTGACGTAGTTTTACAGGTTGGAGTAATAGCTAGTACATGTCAAAATTGTTTGCGAAATTTCGTTCGGAATTTTCTTTGAAAGACAAAATTAGATCAGGAATGTCATCAGATGTCAATGACAAAGAGATATCAGGACAAATTCCAAAGAAGTGGGTTTCAAGCATAAAGTTCAGAATACCGCTTTGTCGTTTTTCTGTTGTTTTTAGAGTGTAAAGACAAAGTTGTGCAGTTGTTTCCGTTAAGAGTACAATAGAACTCTTTCCCACACACCAAATAGTTACTCTTCCCCAATCTTTTTCCGGTTGACGACAAACACTCTTTTCTTCCTACAATTGATTCCACATCTTTGTATAATGATACTTGTTAAGACTACAAAAGCATCCACAAGATTTTGTTTGATATATTTAGCACAAGATTCAAATCTTCCCATAGTCACATTTCTGCAAATAAAACACAACTGTAACATTTTCAATAGTTCCCTTTTTTCTCAAAACTACGCAAGTGAAACAACGGAGAAAAAATGCTTCCTAGAAAAATCACGATTTCTACACTTATGTCTCTTTTTGATTATTAGCATCGTGAACTTTGATTTACATAAGTTATTTACAAAAAGTAAGTTATGGCTGTATTAAAGAAAAACTGTAAAAAAAAGTTATTAAAAAATTAGTAATCAATCCATACAGCAAATTCAATAATCATATGGAGAATTTGATTGGCTCTCAAGTACATTAGTTCAATAAGTCTATAAACAATGGTGGCTCATTAACTTGAGGCAGCTTCCCATTAAGACCAGCAAAGTGAGGCATCATTTGCCACGGACAGTGATTGGGAGGGTGACCACGTACACTACGAGGTATTTGGTGATGGACGAGAATTCCAAACCCGCTAACCTTAAAGTACAATTCGAGCCTCGTATGCACCGTTATGTATGTATAAATGTTCGTGACGTCTAGACAATGTTAGGCAAAATTATCTAGGATAAATGCTAAATTAACTTGCAGATACAGATGTTTATGAAACCCTAAAATTTTGCAGCTAATTAAATTGTACAAAGGGACTAAATAAAAAATCTTAAAAAAATCTTAAATATTTTTATTTATACATAAATTATAACATCCCTCTATCATGCAAAATAAGTTAATACTAAGGAAAAATATAATTAAAAAATAATTGCTTCATCCGCCTATAATAGGAACATGACTAGCTTAAATAATAACATAATAGTACATAATTTATATTAATTTCTTACATTCCATAACAGATTTCTTGATAATATCAAAGTTTAGTTTTTCTGGTGAATTTGCATTCGATGCATGTAAGTCTAAGATGGTTAATCACTCTCGATAGACGCAATATCTCATGAAAGTTAAATTGGTATGCGTAGTCACGTGATAATGACATTAAAATGAAGCTTCAAATAGTAAAACTGCATTTAAATAAAATTTTTAATACGCAGACAAGATTACGTAAAGACGTGGAAAAAAATTAAAATTCGCATTCAAAAAAATGTATACGGAAAGTATTTTGTACCTCATAAATTAAAATTTCATTAATCATAACGTAATATTTTCTACATAATTAATTTTTATATAAGTCTATTATTATAAAAACGTTAAGAAATAGAGCTAACAATAAGACAATTTAATGATGAAAATTCAAGGGGAAAAAAATTGTAGATTTAAAAAGATTGATTTTTGATTGCTTTTTTATCCATTCAAAAAATTCAATTTCCTCAAGTAATTTAGTTGTAATTCTTAAGGGAATTATTTTTTGCAGAGGATAAATATTACGTCATGTTCTTAAAAGTAACACGAGGAGATTTTGCTGAATTTTGAAATGAAAAGCTTTCAGCATAATGCAAAAGATATAAAATTAATTTTAAAAAGATAAATTTTTTTTATAGAAAATCAAGTTTCTTAAATTTTGGCTAATTTGGATAATCAAATGTCTGAAAATTTGAAATCTTAATAAGTAAAATTTTTTTCCTGTGTGCCCGCAAAATTTTTGTCCATGTTTGTCGCTCAATGGCCACTTTTTGCTCATGAGGGCTAATTAGACAAGGATTTACGGCTTAAAGAGAATTCCAAACTACTACAAACATCCAAGGTAGGATTCGAACCCACGAACTGTTGAACTGAAGGCAAGAGCGCCAACCATTCGACTACCAGTTCGGCTGATTTAATGAAGAGAGCAGAATGGAATGAAACTAATATCAACATGTTTCGATAAAGAATAGTGAGCAGCCTATAGACTAAACGCCTATGTAAGGCATTAGCACTCATCACGTAAATTACCTTTTATTTTCTTAAATTTCATATTAATATGTCACAAGGGAGAAAATCTAGAAAACTCCCAAGCAGTCACCCCGAAAGACATGCAGGCAGAAAGCTGAAGTGAAAAACCATTTTTTTTTATTATTCAACAGGTGCTAGGATAGAATATGAGATACTGTGCTCCGATGAGCGATGTCCTAATCTTGGGGCTCACTATGGATTAGTATGTCTGGCAGGGATCGAACCCGGAGCCTTCAACAATAACAAGCAGTTTATCTTCGGCTAACTTAAAATCTAAAATGTTTCATATGGAAATTTTGATTACAATGCTTGAAATTATTGTTGTATAATGGCCGGCGAGTAGGGTCTACAAGGGGGGGGGGAGTGATACACCTTATACAGTGGAGTACCCAGTCGGTGTGCCATCGCAGCTCTGAAAGTGAGTGTTTGTAATTCAGAAGCAGGGACGGAGAGAAAGACTATCAGACTTGGCCTAGCAACCTTAGAGGTATCATTTCACTTGGAGGACATTGCGACCACTACACATTTAGCGTGGCCTAGCTGCCATTAGCAAAAACTACGGATCTTCGATTGGGCAGGGATTCAAACTCACTAACTTTCGATAACGAGAACGAACACCCTAACCCACCATGACATCGCGATTATTTAGTAATTAATTTAAACCACAATGAACGCTGATGTGAGCTCACTACAATTATTTATACCACACTGTATATATTTATGAATGAATGGAATGTTATGTTTAATACACACATAAGACCCAAGGTGGGTTTGGTTTGTTTGTCACTCAACGGTCATTTTTTGCACACGAGGGCTAATTAGATCGGGACTTACGGCTTAAAGTGGATTCCGAACCACTACAAACATCCATGCCCAAGGTGGTTTGGTTTGGTTTGTTTGTCACTCAACGGTCATTTTTTGCACACGAGGGCTAATTAGACCAGGACCTACGGTTTAAAGTGGATTCCGAACCACTACAAACATCCATGCCCAAGGTGGGATTCGAACCCACGAACTGTTGAACCGAA
Source organism: Latrodectus hesperus (assembly GCA_037975125.1). Lineage (NCBI taxonomy): Eukaryota > Metazoa > Arthropoda > Arachnida > Araneae > Theridiidae > Latrodectus > Latrodectus hesperus. The sequence goes on along the minus strand of JAJQOW010000015.1, from coordinate 4,882,582 downwards.
GGCAAGAGCGCTAACCATTCGGCTGCCAGCTCGGCGACCCAAGGTGGGAATCAAACGCACGAACTCTTGAAACGAAGGCTACAGATCTAATCCAGCTCTTGCCAGCTCGGCAAAAATAAGTTTATGAAAGCTTTAAAAACATATCTCATTTTCTGCTGAATACCTAGAATAAAAAATATCTAGAAAATACCTAGAATAAAAAATACTTTTGAAGGAAACTGAACCGCAGACAGTACATATTTTGTTGAGTGACATTGACATTTAGAGAGCGCAGCTTGTTCGAAAGTTCTCTCACTTACAAGCGCGGCGAAATGTTTTCGAGAAAGGAGCGGAAACGCGCGACTTAAAAGCGTTTCACGTTTATCAGCGAAGTGTCCATTTTATCGCATGCGACAAAGGACGACAGTCACAACGGATGTCAGCTGTAGCATGTGTGTAACCAAGAAAGTAGGCTTTCTAATCTTATCGAGCTGATGATTCTCTAATGTTTTTTTTTTACTTTACTTCCTTAAAGTCAACATCCACATAAAGGATTACACAGATCACTTCACCCATTGACGCGAAGTTATTTCGAAAAACGATGATTGAGTGTGTTCGGTCTAACAGAAGTCAAGAAAAGTAAATGAAACTCTTATAGAACCAATTTCTAAATTATGCAAAAGAGTAACACAAGAGTCACATTTGAAATTATTTTATGAGTAAAATATACATACATGAATAAATGTGATAAAGTCTTATGTAATAATATAAATACATAGTCAGAACTTCTTTTATAATGATTATATCATCAGTCATAAAACATGATAAACGTCACGAAATTTTGTTGTATCGAAAGATTACAAAGTATTCTCTCAAAATCATAATTAAATTAGAAACGAAAATACGGAAAGTTATTAAATTTAAAATTCCTTTCACAGTGTTTCAATGTGTTTCCAATTGGGAACACAGAGGAAAAGCCATAAACACATTCGCAATAGTAATTTGCAAAAAATAAATTATATTACTACTAAATAAATTTTTAAGTAAATTCCTATTATTTTCATTTAGCACGTTTGCGTGAATATGAATATAATATAATAATATAATATAATATAATAATATAATATAATAATATAATATATATATATATATATATATATATATATATATATATATATATATATATATATATATATATATATATAATATATATATATATATATATATAAATATAATATATATATATATAAATATAAATAATATATAAATAATAATATAATAAAATAATAATATAATATAATATAATATATATAATATAATATATAATATATATATATATATATATATATATATATATATATATATATACACACATTATATAAAACAAAGATTTTTTTGAATCGACATATAACAAACACTTGTTTTTAATTTAAATTAGGGATTTATCCAATGCAATTGTTAGTGAACTGTAGATAGATAGATATTTGTATGCAAGTATAGATGTTTATATAGATATTTGTATGCAAAATAGATAAATAGTATACAAAATAGATATTTGTATACAAGTTCGTGAATATTTTCTACACATAAATATATTTTATCTGTCATTTGAAATTCTTATATGACATATTTATAAAAACAAATATATTGCAAAACAATGAATATTTACATGTCTTTCAAGGAATTGCTCTGAACTGACACATTTTTAGGGAATTAAAATTTGGCTAACAGATTCTTTCAAAGTGATAAAAACTCGCTAGACAAGAATTAAAAAAAAAAGGCCCAGACAACGAGGTCAAATTGCGAAAAAAATGTCAAGTTTGTATCTTCAAGTCAAGGCAACTAGATTTGTTTCTAGTTGCCGAAAAGTATATTATATAAATATTATACTTAAGTCGTCACAACAAGTGCCTTTGTTCTCGTGGAGCAAATTACCGTCGAAGACAAGCGCTTTTGTGTTTAAGAACAGTTTTAAACGGAGTTTTGTGGAGAAAAACTCGAAAACAAGGAGTGTTTGATTCTAGGGGCGATTGTAAAAAGGGAATGCAGGTTCCACATGGTGTTGGGAAAGTGACAAGTTTCTCTTGTGACGTCAATGGAAACCTGTTGAGGTGACGCATGACGTCAGCAAGACATCCCTCGCGGACATTACACCTGTAATTAACCGGGAATCACGAGCATGCTCTTAAGACTTCCTACTTTATAATGGCGTGGAACGGTGCTTTTTTTTTCCCCCTTGGATACACCTTGAAATGTCGATTTATGGGCTAACGTAAGTGCTTTATTTTTAGATCAAATGTTTTTTCAGAAAGCTGCAATTTTTATGCTTTTAAATAAAGGAAAAGTAAGACTTCAATTAGTAATTAGCTCTTTCGGGTAGATGGATCTATATTTACACATCAAGACGAGATTGAGATCAAGGAAACTGTTTTTTGTTAACTTTCGGTCCTATTACCATTACTTAAAAAATAATTAAAAATAAATAAATAAAAAAGCACACACACACAAGAATTATTTTATTTTATTGTTTTTATTTATTGGCGGGTTTTTTTCACACCTCCTATTGCATTACGCTAACGGCCTAAGCTTGTAAAGTATTTTAACATCCACTGTGTCTTTGCCTTCCAGTAGGGCCTATTCGCAAGGAAAGAAGCTCAGAAAACTCCCCCTCCCCCCTGCAGACGTCCCTTAACAGACGTTGTTGTGGGTGGGCCATCGAAGAAGTTGTGGGAAGGCCAAGAAGCTCCCGGAAACTTGGCCTGCCACTCAACAGGTAGATTGTTTGGTTTGCTTGTCGCTCAACGGTAAATGTTTTGCACACGAAAGCTAATTCGACCGGGACCTACGGTTTAAAGTGGATTCCGAACCACTACAAACATCCATGCCCCAAGGTGGGACTCGAACCCACGAACTGTTGAACCGAAGGCAAGAGCGCTAACCATTCGGCTGCCAACTCGGCGCACATCGTCCTGGAATTCCACTGCTTCAAAAATAAAGCGGTCTATGGTTCTTTTCTCCCTTTTAAAATTGTTTTCTTTTAGTGGTAGCGAGATTCGTTTAGTTGCTTATCATTTAACAGTCAATTTTTTACGCAGATTAAGGGCTAATTAAGCAGTAAATTAACTTCATTTAAAGTGGATTCCGAATCATTGGAAATTTACAAGCATCAGACTGATTTGGCTGTCGCTCAACGATAATTTTTTGCGCATGACCGTAATTAGACTGGAAACTCCGTTTCAAAGTGGATTCCGAACCACTACAAACATATACACTCCTAAGGTGGGATTCGAACCCACGAACTGTTGAACCCAACGCTAGAGTGATAACGGCTCGGCTGGTGATCGCAAGAGGCATAGAAAAAAAATAATACGCGCAGTGTTCGACACTTCTTTTAACACTCCCAGAGTGTATCTCAGAAAATAGTTTTTACTTTTGTTCAGTTTTAAAAGTATTGTTTAAATAATGTATATTTGCACTCTGTAAAGTTGCTTATGCTGCGATGCTCATCGTCCTGGTTTGGTTTGGTTTGTATGTCGCTCAAAGGTCATTTTTTGCTCACGAGGGCTAATTAGACCGGGACCTACGGTTTAAAGTGGATTCCGAACCACTACAATCATCCATGCCCCAAGGTGGGATTCGAACCCACGAACTGTTGAACCGAAGGCAAGAGCGCTAACCATTCGGCTGCCAGCTCGGCCCATGCCCAAGGTGGGATTCGAACCCACGAACTGTTGAACCGAAGGCAAGAGCGCTAACCATTCGGCTGCCAGCTCGGCCTCATGCCCAAGGTGGGATTCGAACCCACGAACTGTTGAACCGAAGGCAAGAGCGCTAACCATTCGGCTGCCAGCTCGGCCCATGCCCAAGGTGGGATTCGAACCCACGAACTGTTGAACCGAAGGCAAGAGCGCTAACCATTCGGCTGCCAGCTCGGCACCCTCTACAGGTAACATTGCATATAGAGAGCATTGCGTCCGCGACATACGTAATGTGCCCCCGGCGCCATGAGCAAGCACGACGGATTTTCGGTTGGGTCGGCGGGATTCGAACATTCCGATAACGAGAACACCAAACAGGCCACCCCGATAAAAGTGACCGTGAGAATCAGGAGCTCACCATCCGTCTACCGTTGTTCCACAGTGTGATATAGGTGATGATTTACATCGAAAAAGTATAATAATTAGAGAGAAAATTTTCCCCGTGCCTTTCTCTTGGGATTAACGACCAAAGTTTTTATGAAAAAATATATCACTTAAAAGGCGACATTCCAAGGTAAAGGAGTGGCGCCGCATCTAACTGCACCCCACGACGCAGATGTCACTTAGAAATCCGAAATCTTAGCAGCTCCACAGCAGGAATTAAATACCTTAAGTGTTAGAGCATAGCATAGCGAAGTGGCAGGACCCCGGACTTTACCAACTGGTTATCGGGTTATGCCCTACCATCACCGAGAGCCTTCCGTAACATTTACGGGGGCCCACTTACGACCCAGCCTTTGAATTCTTTAAAATTATTGTCACATTGGTAGGGCTTGAAAGCCTACAGACATCCTAGCGCAGAGGTGTCTGCATCACAGTTCAGTTACATGATTGAAACTAGTTATAAAAATTAGTGAAAATATTATATTAAGAAAAAGTAGGAGTAATTAAAGGAAAAGTAATTAAGGAGTTATACAATCTTAAATTAATAACAATTTACATGAATTGACAAAACATTAATGTATCATATTTCTTGAAGTATTAAATTTTACTCTAACAAAGTAACTATACTATTAAGAACAATATGTTATGTATACAAAATTAAATGAAAGTATAATTATATAGAATTATTATGCAAGCTTACATGGCACTGATTACAAGATTTAAATTTATTTTTTTTAAATATACATTTGACTCAATTAACATATTAAGTCATGATGTTATGGAGCACTAATAATTGGTATAAAGTACTCGTGTTCATTATTTCCTTTAAAAATTTTGCATGAATTGACAAGACATTAATGTTACATATTACTTGAAGCATTAGTTTTAACAGTTAAAATAATTACACTATTATGAACATCATTAGGTATAAACAAATATTAAGATAAGGAAATGAAAGCATTATTGTTCATCTGATGAATTTGATGATGAATAAAGTTCATCATCTGCCATTGTTGATGATAAGTGTTAGAGCAGAGGACCCCTTTAATTAGAACACCAATCTTCAAATTATTCTGACTCTCAACATAATAAATACGAAATATAAAAAAAAATTCAGACTTTTATAGTAAACCGTTTTTTTACTCCATCTTTCTAGAACACAATTATTTGACTTTTACAAAGCTGAGTTAGTTTTGCTACTTTTGGAACCCGACATTTTATTCGTGTTACTATTCATTACAATATTTTCTAATTGCTTTAACTTCCAATGAATTTTGATTTTAGGGTAACATTTTTTAGCAACTTCATAACCGCGACCGTGGGAAGTAAAGATGCTATAAAAGACGAAATTTGGTTTCGTATATTGATTTGTTTACGGTTGTTACACATAGCGGTTAATTGCTCCGAGGCCAAAAGTTAATGGGATTCCAAAGCAATTCAAACACCTACGCTCGAATCGAACGCACGAACCGTTGAATTGAAGAGCAAATCGCATTACCAACTGCTGCAAGATGCGAATCTTTCTGTTCAAATAACCATACATTATGAAAAATTATAACGAATCAGAACTCTAATGAAGTTATAATGAACTAAAGAATTAAGAATAAAAAATATATAATGTACCAAAAATATAAAAAAAATCGTTATTTCTAGTAATTAAAAATTGAATAACTTATGAATTAAATGATTATATATACTGTAGAGAACAATAACTTACTAATATATAGCTACTTTTTTATTAGATTTTCAGAAAAGAAAATTTTTTTTATTAAACATTTATCACCTTTAAGTTCAGAAGCAGCATTTAAACTCGCTTTTTCCAGGTTGAAAAGAATCGAAGAATCTTAGAAAAATAATTTTATTTATTAAAAACGTAATCTGTTTATGTGAAGGAAATAAGCATGATAAAAAACGAACAAAGAACATGAAAAGATTAAATCAATAAAGAAAAGAAAGGATAATGAAATAATAACCAATATTTGGTTTACTTGTTTTCTAGATAACTCTTTTATATTAACTCTATTTCGATCAGGACCCGCTATTCTAAGATTTCAAACCATTACAAGCAATCGCGCCAAGATAGAAATCGAATTCACGAACCATACAACTGAAAATCACAGTACCAAATAATTCGGCTAATTAATAGCTCACTGTGGCCTAATAGTAATACAACGTTTTTCAGAATGTAAGGTCTCGAGTTTGATTCTAAGGTGATAGAATGAGGCTTTTGTGTTTCTCCTTTCTGCTTGGATACATGCCAAAGTGAGTGCTTGAGAGTTTTCCGAATTTCCGCCCTTAGAATATGTTAATATTAATAGTTAATCGTACTCAAGTGTTTCAAAGGAGGAATCCCGGAAAACTCAGAAATACATATTTCTACAGGCGCACATGTAGCAAATAGAAAGTGTAACTACTATCACAAGTTGTTCAATGGTAGCTGGAATCCAACCTTCAAAGACCTTCAAATCTAAAAAACACGATCTTAAATAGACTACGGTGATGCTAATATCACAATAAAAATCAAAAAAATATAAATAATGTAATTAAACTGAAATAAAATTAAAAAATTCTGTGATCAATAGGATAGCGAAGGGCCAATTAAAAATATATAGTTCAAATTGAATATTTCATGCCCATGCCTGTAACTCCGTTTTATATTTCCTGGATTTAAGAAAAACTTAAAGAGATCCTAATACATGACAACTGCTACAATCAACTACACTTCCTCTCGGTTCTTAATTCAAAAATGAACAAAAATTGTCTCCATATGGAAAAAATAACAACCAATGTCATCTCGGTAAAAGCATCATGAAAATCTAATTCTGAAAGATCTATAAAATCGCAGGAAAGCAAATGAAAAGAAACAGCAGCTCAATTTTAATCAATCCAATGAATAATTTACACATGAACAAATATTATTAATGTAAAGATACTACTGATTTTTGCAATATTTAAAAAATTTACCTTTTTAACATTTCCTTCTTGGGATTTATTTCAAGTATTTAATTAAAATATGTTCAACTGACTCAAGATCGTTGCCAAGTGAAAAACGAAATGTTTTCATTATATTAAGCTTTTCAAATTAAAATAAAGATTTGAAATGATTCACCTCATGCAGCAAAATATTTTCGGAAATTAAATCTTAGGTATTATAAAGATCAGATACAGAAGAAATTCAGTAACTTGAATATGAATGAAAACTAAATTCTGTGATAAAGCAACCCATGTGGGTCAAGGCCTACAGTGCCCATCTCTGTTTTCTTGCCCGAGAGGCCCTGGGGTGCGAAGCCTATGTCCTAATTAGGTGGACAGCCTAACGCGAAATTCCCAGTGTTTAGTTCCCAAGCATGCTTGGGACTCAGTTTTATGGATCCACTGAAAGAATGAAAGGCCGAGTCGACCTTGCCCAGACCGAGGATCGAACCTCGGACCTGCAACTCGGCGTGAAACGCTACCGCTAAGCCACCAAGCTTCAACCTAAATGAATAACAAATTAAATAATTTCAACTTATTAATAGCTTTTAAATAAATGTGAAAATTAAAATTATTTAGCAAATTAAAATTTATTTTCTGGCGAAAATATTGCTTTCGTTTTTTTTTTTTTTTTTTTTTTATACACCCTTCGATGGCACATTAAGCTTCTAATTAGTTTGCTCTGCTTTTATTGAAAAATCATAAAAAATGTTTGTATGTTCTAGCAAATATTTATTGCTTTAACATACATAGCTATTTGCTTTCGAGGATTTTTTACATATGAATGACGGAAAATTCCCAAGCACTCACTCCGTTCATGTAGTAAATCTCATTGTTTAACAGCTGCAAGAATCAAATCTAAAAATTTCGCTCCCAAATGCGCGATCTTATCCCTAGATTACATTGAGTTTGAAATTCATGAATGCAACAACAATAAAAACTATTTTAGAGCTTGTTTTCAGTATGGCGGGAAATTCAATAAAAGTGGGATTAACACGAAAAAAATTCTTTTTCCCGATATTTTTGTGAAAAAGTGTCTTTAAGTAATGTTTGACTTAAATTTTATTCATACAACAATGATTTCTGTCATTAATTAATATAAGTGACCTATACTTCAGTCAAATAAGTGACCTTTATATCATTTATTAAACAATGAGTGATATAAATCTCATTCATTAACCAATGCGTGACATAAATTTCATTCATTAACCAACAAGTGACATAAATTTCATTCATTAACCAACAAGTGACATAAATATTCATTCATTAACCAACGAATGACATAAATTTCATTCATTAAGAGATGAAAGACAAATTTCATTCATTAACCAATGAGTGACAAATTTCATTCATTAAGAGATGAGAGACATACATTTCATTTATTAACAAAGTACTGACATAAATTTCATTCAGTAAGCAATAAGTGACATATTTCATTCATTAAGCACACACACACAATGAGTGACATATATTCTATCCTTTAAGTTATGAGGGTTATTAACTTCATTGATTAAGCAATGAGCAACTTAAATTCCATTCATTGAATAGCCATAACAAATCCCAATTATCAAACAATGAGTGTCATAAATTCCATTCATTAAATAATGAAACACAAATGCCAGTCATTCATTAATAAACAAGCTTCATTCATTAATTAATACACATAAATTTCACTCTCAGTAAAAAATTAATAATTAATTCAATTCATTAAATAATGAATACTACACAAATACACTTCACTGAATATTAGTCTAAATTAGCATGCCATTCAGCCAATATGTGATATTAACAAATCGATACAGAAATTGATATTGTACTAACTCATTAATTAAATTAACCTGTAAAGATAAATTAGTCAAGCTAGACAACAACTAACCAGTTTTAAAATTTATAGTTATAATTAACTAATGCTAAATGGTTCAAAAATTCGAATGCGAAAGAATTAATCAAATTAAGATTGTAAAGTTTGTGTGCTCAAGAATAGAAATATTTTTCCAAGCCAAGAAAATTAATTTTTTAAAAAAAAAGAAATTTCATTTATAAATTTCTTCTAATCTGGAGAATTTGAGTGAATCCTAGATTTATACATTCGAATGTCTTACTTTTAAATATATTTAAATCATAATAATCAAACAGAACTTTGCGTAAACAAAAACATATTGTAAAGTATTCGAAACAAGTAACTGAAAATTTTATCATTAACTTTTAGTAGACACTTATCTTGCCCTTCATAATTTTCATCTTCGAATTTCTTTATGTAGTTTGGCAACGATATTTACTAACAATAAATTTTCATAAAGTTTTATGTGAAATTGATAACAGGAAATAGAGGTTTCACAATAAAATGGAAACGATTAATAGCTAAAGAAATTTCCTGTAAACAAAAAATTTAATAAAAGTCACGTATTTTGAACATGAACGAGCCTTATAATTGTAAAATTTGCAAAACTCAATGCTGATGTTAAAAATTTAATGTTTTTTATAAAATTTCAACTCTATTTTCCCTACCTTGATGATGTCATGAAATTTTAATTAAAATTTTGAGAAAGCAATAAAATGATGATACCTTTTGTAACTAAAATTAAAGCATTGGTTTGTTTATCGCTCAATGATAATTTTTGCACGCGAAGGCCAGTTAGACCGGGCCCACGGTTAAAAGTGGATTCCGAACCCAATCAAGAACAAGGTGGGATTCGAACCCAAGAGTTGTTGAACCGAAGTCAACCGAACAGTGTTAATCATTTGGTTAACGGCTCGGCCAAATATAATTTTTATATGAATCATAAAATCCTAACAAAAGATTATTTTTTTTATAAAATAGAGCATTCTTTTCCTTTTTTCTCATTAGGTTGATTTTTCACACATTTTAAAATCAAAATTTTAATTAATAAAATAAACGATTGCATACTACATTCATTATGTTACAAGAAAAAAATATGCATCCTCAAAATTTATTACATATTTATAATTTAACTTTGTTTTCTTCAATATTTCTAAACTATTAGACAGCTTTGTAAAACTTGAATGTTTGGAAATGCTTGGAACCAAATTTAAAACTATTCCATTACACTGCTTCTCGTGTGAGAAAGGTAATCATGGAATTACTAACAGATCAAACAAATTATGCCAAACAATTTTGCTTAAAATATTACTTTCTTATTATAACATTTACAATAGAAACTTTGGATAAGAGAAGCTTTTCTAATCTGACTTTTTAGTATAATTAAGCTTCAAATTTAAAAGCACAGAAACAAAAAAAACTGATTTTCCAAGAACAGAAACTCAAAAAAAGTTATCTGGAATAAAAATAAAAAACGCAGAAAAACAAAATATTATTTAAAATATTTGTAAGAATGTTTCTTGAATTCCACTTTCTTATCGCATTCCCTTCAGCTTGCAGAAATAAAAAAAAAAAAAAAAAAAAAATTAATAAAAAAAATTGTTAAAATTTATCTATTTGTACAACTCATTGAAACAGAAGTTCATCAAGTTTTCGATGGGTTTTTTTTAATTTTTTTATTTGGGAATTATGCCAGAATTACAGTTGCCAACTAAGAAAAGGTTTGGGTTATCAGAGCAAAATGTCAACCTCTTTCTGTCAGACAACTTGTGGAATATCAAAACCGCGCATATTTTCAATTCTTTAAGGCTGTATATATATATTTATTCTATTCCACTTGTCTGCGTAGTAGTATTTCGTCGCCAAGTATTAGCTGATTAAAAAAATTTAGTTTTTTTTCTTTCAAAAGTTTCTGTAGAATTTATTTTGTGAGAAATGGAATAACTCTTTACTTCTCATATATTTTTGCCTTTAAAACTTACTTCTAATAAAAAAATAGAAACTTATTACAATAAAACCATATAATTGTAAATATATGATTATATCTAGTAATTCATTTTTTGAAATCTACTTCTATGCATGAAATTACTATATCAATGTAGTAATTATAAAACATATAATTATTGCATTAACATAGCAATTACATACATAATGCATTAATACTATATATAATTATAACATGTAGTATACATAAACCGATTTTTTTACATATTTAAAAATTTTTAATAACTTTAAAATTGTTTTTCACATTTTTATACGTATAAATATAGAATCAGTTTACTTTCAGGAAATATTCCGTTAAAATACTTACTATTTCATCCGTTTTAATTCACACTTTTTAGTGAAATATTTTTATTATTAAATATAGCGACGCAGTTTTTTAGTTAGCATTTTTAATAGCAATGCCATGTAGAACAAATAAGCTAAATTTAAATAAAAAAAAATAAATAGAATCTTCGTAAAAAATTTATAAATTAGAAAATCTTTTGGAAAAAAATAATCGATTGAAAAAAATATTGAATATATATCAAATCAAAAATTGATGATGAAGACGAAAATAAATATTCAGAGAATTCATGTTTCATAACAAAACATGATATTGTGTCTTAATAGATTTCCAATTGTGTTTTAACGATTATCCAAATTATTTTTACTTAAATATCTTATAAAAATGTTTTGAAATTTATGACTACGAATATTCATATATAAAAAGAAATAACAATATTATACGTAAACAAATATTGTAAACTAATGTATGATTTATGACCGGGCTTTGACTAAATATGAATGTCGAAGTAAATAATTTACGTAAGAAAGCGGCATTATATTTAGAAAACTAAAGATATTTGCGTAAGATTAATTTTTAAAAATTAATATTATATAAAATATTAATATGTCTTATAAATAGCGTAAATAGGCATATTTCCAGTAAATTAAAATTTTCTTTAGACTACATTTGCGGCTTATATTTTACATATAATAAAATATTTGTTGTCATTTAAATTAACAAAAAATTATTTTTTAAATGACCTTTTTATTATAGTCAACGGTTATAAATTTACAGTTTAATAGAGAGTTAAGATGACTTTTCTCTAAGTCATAAATTAAAGGGTTATTTTACGTTGTTGTTGTTGTTTACTAATGGCACTTGGACAAGTCAAGCTCGCTATGCCTTGGCTATGCGAATTAAGTCAATTGGGAGCGTCTTTCGTTTTAATCAGAGCACCATGAAGGTGAAAGTACGACTTTGCTCTACACACATGCCATAGGGACCCGTTTATAGGGTAGGCAACCATTCACACCTCATTCATACAAGGAAAGGACAAAGACAGGATAGATAGAGAAAGTATATCCATGCCCGAACCGGAATTCGAACCCAGGACCTCCTTATCCACAGTTAGGCACGCTAACCACTAGACAAGTTGGCCGGCGGGTTATTTTATAAAAATTATTAATAATGAGATAAAAAATTATTTTAGAATACAGAAAATAAAGAAAAATATTTTTATTTTAAGTAAAAAATTTTCTAAACAATTAAATGGCTTTAGCAGCTTTATGCTTGTACCTCAAAAGGTAACAATTAGGGTAAAGCCTTAAATAAATGTATTAAAAGATTTTTAAATATGATAAAAAAGCATACGAATTAAATTTTACCGAAACGTTTTAATTCATAACATTTTGATGATAAAGTTATACGTTATTAAATCAAATTGATTTCGCGTTAAGTAAATTCTATTTTTTATAAGTTTACTTCCGTAAATTTCTATTAAACTTTTATGCATACTTCTATTCTCTATAATAGTTACACTCTAAAGAATACGCATAATAATATAAGAGATTTTGATAACCTTAGCATCCAGGTATAAACGTAAAAATTAAAATTTTGAGAGGTAAGGGTGAGTTTACAGGAATACGCTGGGAATATTTTCTGTGACATTCCGTGTGCCTTCTGCGACAAAGAGAGTTATTGGTCTGAAGCACTTCATCCGGGTCTCACGCTGCAGCACAAACATTACTACATTATTTATTTACAGCACAGACAGCGTGATATTGTGTTGCATATCACAGGAAAAAGAGCAGTTCATTAATGATAGAATTTCATGTCAAGACGATAGATATCCGACAAATATCGAGCAGACATGAAAGTGATTTCGTAAACAATATTTTCCGCGGATCGAACAGCACCCAGCTGCTATCTGGCGTGTGTAATTGACCTCAAGAGAATAAATATTATGAGCGAGGCTCACAAAAATATGAAAATCAATAAGAGTCACAAGAATATGAACAATCAATGAGCCTCACAGGATGTGAATAATCAATGAATTCCACAACACCATGAGCTATCAGTGAGATGCACAAGCAAATGAATCATTGTGCCTCAAAAGAATATGGAAAATATAAGTTTGCCTCACTAAAATATAAGCAACCGATGTAAACCGAATGTGAGCAATGAATAAGTCGCACAACAACATGAACAATCAATGAGCCACACAAGAACAGGAACAATCAATGAGCCACACAACAACATGAACAATCAATGAGCCACACAAGAACAGGAACAATCAATGAGCCACACAAGAACAGAAACAATGAGCCACACAAGAACACGAACAATCAATGAGCCACACAAGAACAGAAACAATCAATGAGCCACACAAGAACAGAAACAATCAATGAGCCACACAAGAACAGGAACAATCAATGAGCCACACAAGAACAGGAACAATCAATGAACCTCACAACATGAACAATCAATGTACCTCACAAGAACAATCAATGTGCCACACAACAACATGAACAATCAATGAGCCACACAGCATGAACAATCAATGATCTACACAAAAATATGAACAATCAATGAGCCACACAAGAGATAAACTACACGAGATTATGAACTGAGGAGCCTCACAAAAGCATGATCAAATATCGTTACATAATCGTTTGATATTTTTTCTAAGAGTATATTGGTAATCCAAATATGCGCATAGAAAAAAATATCTAACTATATTTTTTATAAGAGCATATTTGGATTACCAAGCACTGCTCACTGCAACTGTTAACTTAACTCTCAAAAAATGATGAGTGTAAATGGGTTGAACTCAACCGAATTATTTTTAATAAAAGCAATTTTTAAGCATGTTTTAACATTCATGGGATAATTTTCGTATTCAGCCTGCAAGCGAAATTATGTGGAGTAAACCATGATTTAGTAGAACTGCATCTTCGCAGAGTCCACATATTAGATATAATTCTTGAACAACGGGAAATGGATATCCCTATCTTCTGCAAAGACATTTAAAAAACGGAGCTTGTGAATTTTCCGGGTTTCCATCCAGGCAGCCCATGATTACGGACCATTATCTATGAAAAATTTACCCAGAAGGAAACAGGCAGTGGAAATTGAAAGGCCGGTCTTCGACTATTAAGCCGATGGAGGATCAAGCTAAATTTCATAGCTCAAATTACTATGATGAATAGAACCAGCTGCTATTCAAATCCAACAACTTTCTTTTATCACTAATGGGTTTTGATCCTGGGGCCTGAGCAGCTATCAGGCGCGTCGGTAGGCGGTGGATCACCGAACGTCCTGTAGGAATGACAGGATAGCCTTGAATATAGAATCAGAGGCCGCGAACCAGCTCCCGTAAACCCTGGTGTTATGCGTTCCGTGCCTAGGGCTAATTGGCACCGCGGTATTGGTGTCTTAACGGAGCCTCTAGTTGCCTGGCAAACTTCTAGAGTAATTTGCCTTGCCCAGTATCTCAGGCAATGCTGGGTGAACTTATATTACCTGAGCTTATAAATTGTTATCTTGTGGCTGAAAAGACACAAGAAATAACAATCCTTCCTGCATCTACAGGTGATGCCTCTGAAGTTGACCTTGCTGAAAAAGACAAGGGAACTCAGAGGCTGTCTTGTAAAGGGGCAGTAATGAATCCTTCACTTGAGGTAGAAATGACCTCCAAACCATCTTCTGGTGAAAGTCAGGAAGCTATCCCTAATATGACTGACTCTCTGACCAGATGGGACTATTTCAGCAAGACCCTATCTGCTGGAAATGTCATACACAAGAGGAAACGGCAGAGCATATCATTTATGAATGCCAGGCTCTTGCCCTCCCTAGATTAACTTCTTTAGGCATCATCCATACTAGAGAGTTACACCTAGACTCCATTAAAGGGTTATCGGACTTTATTAATAAAGTGGGTGACTCGAGCAACTGGAACTAGGAAACATTGGGTTTGGAGTTAATGGTACAAAATGCTGATAAAAGCAGAGGTGCCCAATGACATACAAACCCAATTCTAAGAAGAAGAAGAAGAATGGGTTTTGATCATTGTTGACAAACGACTTTAATCATATGTAGCATCAAACTCCCAAGAAAAATTACAGCGACCTTAAAACTAACAAAAGATTTTAATTTTAATAAAATTTATTAAGTTTTATTTTGTGGAAATCACGAAGAAAGAATAATTTACTTTGTAAATAAACGTTACAAAAATGCATTTAGATGGATATAAATATTAAATGTGTTAATATTAAATGTCAAATGTGTTAAATCATTCCTTTAAAGGAGTTTTGAGTATTTCAAGCAAGCAAAGTACATTAATTCAAAATTATAAAAGCTATTAAAAAAACCATTTTGAATATATGTATCACATTTAATAAAACATAAATAGAAAATTTTAATATCCCAACTTAAGAAAAATAGTTAAACACATTGAAACATATTATTAAATATCTACACATACTCTAAAATATTTCATAACATTGTCTGAAAATAGAAGCTTTATCACATAAGGAAAAATAAAATTTTTTAGACATTCCAAGCAAATGGATTATAAAACTAAAATTTTATGAAAATTGTTTGAAAGTATTTTTTAAATCATCTTTTTTTTTTTACAAAAGATGGTGATTCACGATTATTTTGACCAATAGAAAAAAATGATTTCAAATAAAAAAAATTTAATTTTTTTAAAAATTATATTATGGAATAACATTAGAGAGAAACGTTAAAACAATTTCTAATAAATATATATGTTGGTTCTTTTAAACCGACAAAAAATCGTTTCATAAAGTATTTTTACTAGAAAAATTTAATTTTTTCTTAAAAAGTAAAATAAACTATTGTCATTTCTACGAAAAAGGAATTCATTTTTGTAAAAATATTCTTATAATAAAATCTTTCATATTTTTCCAGTCTTTTTATTGTTCAGGAAGTTTTTACATATTGAAAAAACAATGGTGAAACGTTAATTCTTTTACCTTGTCAAAATGCTAAATTTTTTTTATCTATAAATATTGTTAAATTTATGTAGTAAAATAAAACATCTTATTATATAAAAATTCAACTCTTTTTCCAAGAAAATTAAATCAATTTATATGAAAATTATTCATATGGAATTATTTTTCGTTTTGATTAAGAAATAATACTCTAAAAATATAGCTAAAATAATGAATAAAATCATTTAAAATCTAGTAATTTCCTATTATTTTAAATTAAGTTTAACTAATTTTGAATCACATTGATATTAAATAGCTGTATATTTTTACAGGAATTAAAATTATATTTAAATTTTTTAAAGATATCTTCATTATATCCAGTATTTATAACACATTAAAAAAATTTCAACTTTGTTTCAATTTTTTTACCATATTTTCCTTTAAAGTTTGTAAAGTAAAGAAATTATATTTATAAATTTTTAATGTTAATTTAAATAATTTAAAACTTGTTAATTGTAAAATTTATGTTATTTGCATAATGATAATGGCTGTATCCGAAATAACATGTCACACAATGTTCATGATTACATTGCATTTACTAACTTATATTTTTTAAAAGTTAATACTGAAATGCACGCGATTGAATAATTTTATTACATTATTCTAAAAAGTAATGGGAACAGCTATATGTAACATAATATATTAATATATAGCATTTTTTTCACTTTTTTTATGTTGAAATTTAAAATTCAAACATAAAATTATTAATGTAGTTTTTATAAGAAATGGAAAATGGCTCGATCGATACAAGTCTAATAACCTAATTTTGATAATCAGTCATAATTCGTTAATAATAAACAGTCATGGAAACAGTACATAAAGGATAATTTTTAACTCATTTCTTTTAACATACTGGGTTTTTATTTTATAACTTTTTTTTAATAAAAAAGAAAATATTAAAAAATACCGTTTCTTTAATATTTGCTGATCATATTTTTGATAAATAATTTATTAACTTTTATTCATCCTATAACATTTGCTATTACTTTGTTTATGAAGTCATTAACACAGAAATAGACTCAGGAATTATAATAGATTAAAAATTGTCTTATCGAACAAATTTTTCTATTTGAAATGGCTTGGCATTCAAAAATCTTAGGAATCACAGAACCAATTAATATTTAAAAAGTATTCTTTGTGTTAATTAAATTAATAATTAATTAAAAAATGGGATATCTTAAAATAAATTTTTCAAAAAACAAATATATATATATATATATATATATATATATATATATATATATATATATATATATATATATATATATAAAGTACGCGTTATTTTATTAAAATTAATTATATTAATTTTATTTTTATATTCCTATACTTTCTCTAACAAAATTTATTATTTTATTAAAAAGTATAGTAATTTAACTTTACTCTAACGAAGGTATTGTTCCAGATTATTCTATTTTTCATGGCAAAATTTTAAATTTAATTTTTTTATATTCAACTATGAAAACTTTATAAATTACTTGGAAAAATTCGTTTGTGAAATACAAAATTTTAAACTACCATTCAAAACATTCAACTTATAAAATGAATTTAATTCTTATATTCAACTAATTAAATGAAATTATTAAAATTAATTATTTAAATAAAATAAATCAAATTGTTAACATAAATCATTTCTAAACTTGATAAAATTAAGATTTTAAAAATAAAATTTGAATTTTTGTAGATAAGTACATGAATATTTATTAAATTGAAAAAATAGGGTCATGTCGTCCTGCTATGTTTGTCGTCGCTGTATACCGAATTCCGAAACTCGGCAGACGATACCGAAACCACACTGCGATAAAACGATTATTCGAACGAGTTTGTCTATCGTTTCGCATTTCGATATTGCGAAATAGTTCAACTACACACATCATTTCGATGTTCGACTCAAAACTTCATGTTCAAACTTTTAAAATAGTTTAATAAAAAAAGCATATAGTAATATAAACATATTTAATGATTATCATAAAATAAAATAATTAAATTTAATAAAAAGAAGTGCTTCAATATATTTTAATGTACACATAAAAATTAAGTTTAAAATTAAATTCTCAGTATTCAGAGAAGATTATATACTTTTCAAAAATAAATATGTATAAATTATTATTTAAAAAACTATTTTCATGTCATATAACGTGTATTTACTAGCACTTTTTTACATTTTTATTGCTGCCATTTTATTTTACTGAATAAAAAATATTTATTTATTCAGACGATATTTTTATTTAAAAAATTCTTTTTCGATATTTTTTTCGACATTAAGAAATTCGAACAATGAAAGATTTTTTTTTTATCGACGCGCATTTAAATTTTATTTGTATTTGAAAACTGACAACAGACATTATGGGGAATTTTTTTTTTTTAAATTCTTAGGTCAAGAAAAAAAGGAATGATAATGTGTGCCGCGTTCTCCCCAAATGAAGCGCTCAGATCTGCAAACGATGAGATGCGGCAGTTTAAATGCGGCAAAGCGCAATTGAGATTTCCTGCCGTGGCGGCAGTCCATTCAATTGGCCAAGCAAAACACACAACCACACAGATACACACAGGATTTCAAGAAAAATCGGAAGCTCACCAAATGAAATCCTTGCAGTGGGAGCAAAAAGTTGGCTGCTTGAAGAACCTTGGTATGAATTTGTGATTTTTGATGACAGAAATATTCTTTTTCTTCAAAGCACCCTTCCTGATACGGGCTATTTGAAAATAACTCGGCGCTTGAACCTCGCTTTCGTCTGCCATCTTGGCCGGCCGACGACAATTTCGCCCACTGAAAATCGTTTTCTGCTGCAGCGGGAGAAGAACTCGTTTATTTTCTCACCGAACGGGAATAATGTCGCCAACGGTTTTCGAGAAATATCGCCAAAACTCACGCTGAACGATGGGTGAAGTGGGAAACCGCATTTGGCGAGTAAGCGATACTCGTAGCGATCGCTCGAAAATTTAACCGCCGCATCCGTAAGTGTCGATCGATTTTTGGGAGAGATGACAAATTAAAAGGACTCTCGCCCGCCCACACGGAATTCTAGACATCTCAGCATCGCAATATCGGAGCGATATAGATATTACATTATTCTACCGTTATTGCATTGCCGATAATTCTGACTTAAGCTGTTTCAATAAAAGAAATTCCACGATAACAATATTTTTTTAATCAATACCTATATCAGTTAGATAAAAATTAAGAAAAAAAATTGAGACAAGATTATCAATCAATTATGAATGAACATACAACAAAATATAAAAGTAAGAACTCCATTTCGTAGTATTCGTGTTTTCTTTATATATATGTATGTATGTATGTATGTATGTATGTATGTATGTGTGTGTGTGTGTGTGTGTGTGTGTATTACACATAATAAGAATTCATAAGTATTATTGAGTATGTTAAATACAGAATAAGTATGCTATTTTATAATTGAATAACAAAATTATGATATTTCCTAAATTCAAGATACTACTGAAAAAAATAAGAATTAACTGAAATAGTAAATATTGAACATATATAATAATTATAATGAAATAAAATCTAAAAGTATTCATAAGAATGACAATTTTGTGAAAAATATCGTCACTATTTTCAGGTTTTACCTGAATTTAATAAAAAAAAAAGTTAGGAAGGGATTTTTTAAAAAATTAAATTTTTCCATAGAAATAAATTCAATTACTTATTATGGCTTTTTGTGTAAATTTTACTCCCTTAAGTAATAATTATTTTTTTATTTTTTTAAATTAATAATTATAGTTAAGGAGTAAGTTATAAAACTATACATAGAGACATTCATTTAAAAATATTGTTTGTAAATTTAAAATCTTAAAATCCGATTTCAATGAAATTTTTTTTACTCAAATCTTATTTTAGATTTCAATATTACATTTTAAATTTGAACTGCAATAGCAATGTATTTTTTATGATGAATTAAGTTATATTGTTACATTTTTTCCAATAAATTACCTTTTATGCTTACTAAAAGCGCATTCGTGAATATTAACACCAAACCAACCGATTTGTAATTTTGCAACACGCGGTTAATAGATGTTGTCTACACCTGAGTTGTCACCCTCAATAACACACGTCACGTTAATCACATTTTATAATAGGAAATAAAAATCTCAGGTTTCAAATAATTTCTTTTTTTATAACAAATTTAGAATAGGCATAAGTGAAGAAAAAAAAATCTTGTTACAATTAAGAACATTTTGGTGTGAATTATTTTTAAAACTTCTTATATGTGATGTGAAGTATTATTAATACTTCATAAGACCAATATTTTAGGGCACTACATTTTCATATAAAAGGCTACTATTCATTTAAGCAATATTTTTAGAATTTAAAGAACGAGGTCGACATATCAGCTGGCATTCACTTTGTGAACATTAACACTAAAGAAAAATGGCGTTGGTATCAAACATATGACTACGAGGCTTGGCTCCGAAGATATCGGCAGCTGAAAAGGAAACTTATTTGTGAAAAATGGTTTACTTGCTTGTGTACATGATCACACTTTTTTGCTCACGAGAGGTCATTTAGCAGAAAAGCTCTGTTTAAGTGTGATCCCGAATCGCAACAATCGCAAGATGGGAATCGAACCCAATAACTTTTGGATATACATACCTTCATAATGGTGTAGGAGAGTCCCGGTCAGTACCTTTATGTTAGCAGGTTTGGAATACTCGGCCATCACCAAGTGGCTCATCGTTATGAACCACGTGCAGGGGATGTGGTCACACCTGAGCTAGTACCCTCCTCTCCACCTACACGCCACACCAGAAGGAGGACTTTGGACGTCACATGTGGACGTGGACACGTCCCCAACCCACGGAGCACAAACAATTCAGTGAAGGAGATATGTGGTCACCCTGCCAATCACTGTCTGCGGCAAACGGTGCTTCACTTTGCTGATCTTACGGGAAGCGGCGGGAAGGTACTGAGACACTTCTAGCTTTTGGACACAAGGTCAAAGAGTTAGCCCTTTAATTGCCAGCTCAACTGAAGCAAAATTGTATAGGCTTCAACAATATGAATGGCTTAAATAGTACCATTGCCTTTGAAAGGAAAAAGTAGTCTTTCATTTTTTTCATAAAAGTAACGTTTCCACTAACTGGGGTCTTAGCGATATTATAAACTATAATTGCTTCACACAAGAGATGTTAAATATTACATTCTTAATAATAGACAACTTATTTACGAACACGTATACAATTAATTTTCAATTATTAAAAAAAGCTAAAGGCCAAAAATAATTCATCAACAAGGATAATAGATACAATTGAATAGAACAATCATGTAGCAAAAAACCTCACGTTCTTTTAAGTTGGTTGTTTTTTTTCCCGCTAGACGTCGTAATTTTTATCTGGAAATGCAGACGGTAAAGATTAAAGATTTGTAAAAATTATTTGTAATTTTGGTATTACAGATTTGTAAGCATTTCTCAAGGGAGCATCGCATTTGAAGCACGTCTTAGCACCATTAAAGCTACCTTACACCTTGAAGGTTACTTCGGTACTAGATTTTAAGGTTAGTTTTCTGGCACAGATTCGGTTTTTCGCTCTACTTTTTTGTCTATTACTTTTCGCACATAGCCGACCGATGGCTGCGTGGTTAGCGCTCCTCACTCCTGAGCTGTGGGTCGCGGGTTCGAGTCCAGGTTCGGGCATGGGTGTTACTTTCCTTCTCTGTTCTCTCTGTCCTTTCTTCTGCGATGTTGTATGAATGTGGCCCACCCTATAAACGGGTTTGTGGTGGTATGGCGCGGGCAACGCTACTCGCCTCCGTGACTTGGTTCACAGGTGCCCGCTGGGTAACGACAAATGAGTAGCAAGCTTCTGGCTTTGGTGTGGCATAGGGTTCGTTTTTTTTTTTTTTACCAGTGGTAAAAAAAAAAAAAAAAAAACTTTTCGCACACTAGATCTAACTGGATCGAGGTCTATGTTTTAAGCGGACTTGAAACTAATATAAACATTCCCATCCCAGGAAAAATATAAAATCCTAGTGAAATAATGAGTATTTTATATCATGAATATCCGGCACTCACCGAATAGTGTGGTTAGTGGCAGTTGCCATGGTAACAATAGCTAAGGAATTTATATGCTTGTTAAAGGTGTTAAAGGATTGGTGGTATTTATAAGGCAGTACTTCGTGTTATTTTCAAAATACTCAAAAGTCAAAGTTGTTGCCTTTTATCTGACTCCTGCATGAAATGGAACGTGTCTTGTTTCCATGGCAACAGACAGGCGCAAATTGGAGGGAAATATTCTCGTAGTAAATAAATAGTAGCTATATAATTGTAAAAAAAGTCACTTTAATATTATAAATTCAAAAAAATTTATATACTTTATATACAATTACTAAAAACATAATCATTTTCAATTTCAATCGTTTCTAACAATCCATTAATGATACGTCATTACTTACAAACATGGATTACAGGATATATAATTCTCAGGATTTCTTTTCATTTTTCATCGGAATTTTGTATACGAAGATATTTCAGAAAACTGACTATATTTACTTGTAAGTTATAGTACAACTTAAAAACCATTGCAAGTCAACAGATTGCTCACTCAAAATGTATTAAAGAAAGACTAGGGAACTCCCGACCAATCACCTTGTCAGATAAGTACATAAAGTACGTACAGATAAGACTTCAAAGTCTTTTTTACTATAGGCTTGAGTTTGGTTTGTTTGTCGCTCAACGGTCATTTTTTGCACACGAGGGCTAATTAGACCGCCGAGCTGGCAGCCGAATGGTTAGCGCTCTTGCCTTCGGTTCAACAGTTCGTGGGTTCGAATCCCACCTTGGGCATGGCTGCTTGTAGTGGTTCGGAATCCCTTTTAAGCCGTAAGTCCCGATCTAATTAGCCCTCGTGTGCAAAAAATGACCGTTGAGTGACAAACAAACCGACAACCGAAACCGGCTAATTAGACCGGGACCTACAATTTAAAGTGGATTCCGAACCACTACAAACATCCATGCCCAAGATGGGATTCGAACCCACGAACTGTTAAACCGAAGGCCAAAGCGCCAACCATTCGGCTGTCAGCTCCACACTATAGGCTTGAGGTCTATCGTGTAAAATAACCTTGATGACATCTTAGGCGTTGACCTCTTCTTTTGACCTTGTTTCAAAATAAAGAAACGATTGACTGATAAGCAATTTTCATTAAAGAAACACACTAACTCATAAATGTAAAGCAAAACTCTAATAATCTTCTCTAGGATATCACTTATCCTAGATTTAAGAAAAAACGATATGCTGTGTGTGATTCTAGTTTTTAATCTAGTATAGTTAACATATTCTGGAACTATACTACCCAGACAAAAATTTTGAAATGAGATTTTGATTCCATTCTGAGCAATACTGGTTTTTGACAACTGTGGAGGAGAAATACAATTCCTCCCCACCCCCATTTCTTTGTAATTTATTGTTGCGAAAGCCCAGCTGTTCGAGAATTGATTTTGTCTCCTCATTCATAAATAAATTATGTTTTAGTGATCACCTCACGCTCTTTGAAGGGGAAGCCTATTTAATTTAAAGCAATTATAACGCTGATTTTAATACCTTGTAAAATTACTGACGTCACCTGTCATTTAAGGCGGATAACATTTCGCTACGAATAAATTTCCTCGCTTCAAGATTCCTGAATTTTTCTCTTTTAGAAAATTTCCATTTATATATAATCGCTAGGACTAATGAGACAATCTTTACTGGAATGGATACCCTCTTTTTTTCTATACAGTTTAGTCACATTAATGTGACAACCTCATACTTTCGACGTTAAGTAACGCATCAGAGAAGGCAGGTGGCGCCACAGTGCAGTTGAGTGTTTATAAATGTTGTGTGAGAGCTTCGAACAGCAAACACACCTGCTTTGGCGTATAACGGGAATATTTTTTTCTGTCATTCTCTGAGTTCACTCATTATTGTGGAAGCCACGATGGATCGATACAAGTACACATCCGTTCTTACTGACCATTTACACCACTACATGCACTCTGTTTTTCCTGAAGGTGATAGCATCTACCAACAGGACAATGCGAGTGGTCATAAAAAATTGGCAGTGTACGTGCATGTTTTGAAGAGTATCAGGATGATTTTATTGTTCTCCCTTGACCAGTAAGCTGACGTGACTTAATCCCAATCGAGAATCCCGAGGAACACCCTCATGAACCCATTTAGATCTCTTCCTGTACGTCTCGTAGCACTCCACTTGGCGAAAGGTGGCTATTCTGGCTTTTGGCAGGTGGTCACATTAATGTTACGTGACTGTTTATATTTCCACACAGATTCTTCACAAGGTACTTTTTTTAAAATTTTAATAATGTTTCTGACTCTCCCAGCGAATGCGTTTCCGCTTTTCCCAAACCATCACTAGTCGAGAATGATTTGAAATTCAGATGAAGACAAACCCAAATTCAATATTTAAATAATTTCCTGAGCTGTTGGTCCCGGTTCGAATCCCGGTCCGGGCATGGATGTTTCTTTCCTTCTCTGTTCTTTCTTCTGTGATGTTGTATGAATGTGGCCCACGGTTTGTGGTGGTATGGCGCGAGTAACGCTACTCGCCTCCGTGACTTGGTTCACAGGTGCCTGCTGGGTAACGACAAATGAGTAGCAGTCTCTGGCCTTGCTGTGGCATTGGGTTCGTCACCCAAGTGTGCCCGCCGTTGGAAAAATAATAATTTCGTGATTAGTTTTCATGCAATATATATCTTATTCAATTTATTTTTAGCTAATCTGTACATGAGATACAAGATAATTTAATCAACAATATCTCAGAATGATCTTTTGCAATAAACATACTTTACCTGTCAAACTGAAAATTTTTCTGTTTTCAAGTCTAATATTTTAATTAAAAGTGTGTTTTTGTAAAGTTTTTGTTCATTTAATGACATTTAAAAATATTATCTTGTGTATTTTGTTTTTAATACACTAATATTTACCTATTTAGTTCATAACTAGGTGGAATTACTGAAATCTAGGCATGTATTTTACCCTAGTAGCATCTAAGTAAAGTAAATAGGTAACTCGAATAATTCATAGGATGATTGAAACAGAACTCGAAAGAGTGAGCGCCAACCGAGTACAATCAACTAATATATTGATGTAATCCTAGTAAATTTTAAATTGAATATTATGTTAACACTCTGTTATTTGGCATATACGAGGTTTGTCCGGAAAATACGTATTAGAGTTGAACAATAACTTTATTTTACTGTTTGCAGTCACCGCCAGGTGGCACTACTGCTGTAACCAATCAGTTCGAGTCAAACCGCTCTGCGTGTAAGTAGGAGTGTGCGGCTGCTTGTTCTTCTTCTTCTTCTTAGAATTGGGTTTGTATGTCATTGGGCACCTCTGCTTTTATCAGCATTTTGTACCATTAACTCCAAACCCAATGTTTCCTAGTTCCAGTTACTCGGGTCACCCACTTTATTAATAAAGTCAGATAACCCTTTAATGGAGTCTAGGTGTAACTCTCTAGTATGGATGATGCCTAAAGAGGTTAATCTAGGGAGGGCAAGAGCCTCGCATTCATAAATGATATGCTCTGCCGTTTCCTCTTGCGTATGACATTTCCAGCAGATAGGGTCTTGCTGAAATAGTCCCATCTGGTCAGAGAGTCAGTCATGCTAGGGATAGCTTCCTGACTTTCACCAGAAGATGGTTTGGAGGTCATTTCTACCTCAAGTGAAGGATTCATTGCTGCCCCTTTACTAGATTGCCTCTGAGTTCCCTTGTCTTTTTCAGCAAGGTCTACTTCAGAGGCATCACCTGCAGATGCAGAAAGGTTTGTTATTTCTTGTGTCTTTTCAGCCACAAGATAACAATTTATAAGCTCAGGTAATATAAGTCCACCCAGCATTGCCTGAGATACTGGGCAAGGCAAATTACTCTAGAAGTTTGCCAGGCAACTAGAGGCTCCGTTAAGACACCAATACCGCGGTGCCTATTAGCCCTAGGCACGGATCGCATAACACCAGGTTTTACGGGAGCTGGTTCGCGGCCTCTGATTCTATATTCAAGGCTATCCTGTCATTCCTACAGGACATTCGGCTATCCACCACTTGCCGACGCGCCTGGTAGCTGCTCAGGCCCCAGGCGGCTGCTTGTTGAAAGTTACTCTTTTTCACCTGCCGTCGGCATGGAGCTCTTTGGAAACAAGTTTACGGAGATAACTCTCTGAAGGAACCAACCGTGGACGAGTGGTTAAAAAGGTTCCGGGAAGGCCGAGAAGACGTGAAAGATGACCCTCGCCCAGGACGCCCGTCGATATCGAGTTCTGATGAAAACGTTGAACGAATTCGGGCTTGTGTTCTTAAAGACCGTAAATTGACGGTCAGAAAGATTGCTTACGTGCTGTCAATCAGAAAAACAATCGTTCACGAAATTTTCACACAAAAACTTGAAATGAAGAAATTGTGCGCGAAAATCGTACCGAAGCTCTTGACGCCAGAACAGAAAGAGAGCAGAGGAAAAGGGGGACTTTCTAAACCGAGTCATCACTGGAGACGAGTCCTGGTTTTACGAATTCGATGTGGAGCTCAAATCTCAAAGCAAGGAATGGAAGCTAGCGGGAGAACCGAGAACAAAAAAGTCGCGACAATCGAGGTCCAATATTAAGGCAATGTTGAGTGTCTTCTTTGATTCTAGGGGCATTGTTCACAAGGAATTTGTCCCTCCCGGACAGAGAGTGAACGGAAATTTTTACGTTGAAGTTTTGACGCGTCTCAGAGCTCGTGTGGCCCGAGTTCGACTGGATTTGGCTAAAGGGGACAGGTTGATCTTTCATCACGACAATGTTCCCGCTCACACGTCGCTCGTTGTGCGGGAGTTTTTGGCCCGAAGTTCAATCACCGTGACAGACCACCCGCCTTATTCACCCAACTTAGCCCCTTGTGACTTCTTCTTGTTCCCTAAATGCAAAATGGTGCTTCACTTGGGAGATGTGGAAGGCATCAAAGCAGAAACGACACGGCAACTGAACAGACATGTTGAACAGATTGAGACTTTCAGCAATGTTATCAACAGTGGAAACGGCGTTGGCAGAAGTGTACCTCGTCTCAGGGTGAGTACTTTGAAGGAGACCATATTGTAATACCTGAATAATTGTAAAATAAAGTTGTTATTCAACTTTTATACGTATTTTCCGGACAAACCTCGTATACTGACAATAAAAGAACAAAACAAAAAATTTAAATTTTAAAGTGTGGATGTGTTTTGTCTTGTCTTTTTCATTTATCTTTTTCTTCTGTCTTATTGTCAACGTGTAAATGGCTTCAATCAATGGAAAAGGACTTCCGAAACCTATGCTTTTTGGTCTTTACATAAGAAATCGTTTTATCAACAAAATGATCTTCAGCAATATTTTTAATTTTGATTCCAACGAGTTGAAGCCACAGAATCATTGCTCGATATGGGTGACATGTCCAAATCAATTCGACAATTGTTCAGGACATTTTCTTCAAAGCGATTCGAAACGACTTCTGGAATCATGGTTTCGGATACTCGTAACAATCAAGGTTTTACGCACAAAATGTTCGTCAAATAAAAATAATTAGAGAAGTTTTAATGGATTGCAAGAGAATGTGAAATGAGAAGAGATTTGTTGGTGTAGCGAAGAGACCCGCAAGAAAACTTGAATTGGTCTAAGATACACATCAGAAAAGATAACAATTTCAGGAAATTTTGAAAACTAATTACTTAGAACAACAAGTAATTTTCCTGATTTTTTAAAACTTTTACAAATAGAAAAAATTATAATTAAAAAATACTTCATTATTACTGGTAAAAACCATGAATGGATTTTTTTTTCATCGCCTCCGACACTCAGACATTTGATGGTGAACTTCGCCTTGTTTGCTGCCACTGGAAGAATGCTATTTGTAGGCAGGTAGCAAATTCCTCGACAAATCGGGTTCACGAAGCCGTCTCAATACGATGTGACGTAGATGAAATGTTACCTGACGTCATGGATATTTTAAACCAATGGTAATTGTAATAAAGTGATTTAGCCATGATCTCAACGGAAACGAGAGAATCAAGCACTTTATGGTTAAAAACACTGTATATATTACGCTTTATCAGCATTTAAACTTTATTTTACTGTAACTAGAGAATCTATCACAAATATTAATTAATAATAACAGTTGATTAAATTTCCGATCAATCAATGAACGGAAATAATACTTAGCAATTAATTAATATCCACTTAACAATCCATTGATGAAAACGCAAACCAAACGTTTCAAAATCGGTGCAGAATTTGTATAATTGGCTATTTTGGAAGATTTAGAACATTCTAAAATGTTTGAATTATTTCTATTGCTCTGGATGCATTAGGAAAAGTTAGAACATTTTTTAGGTCCCTGGTAGAGTAGTGGTTAGGGCATCGGCCTTCCATCAGGAAGGGTGGGGTTCGATTCCCAATTGTCGTCAAATACCCACCGAGTACATGCGATATACGTGCTCGTTAAATCTGAGGAATCATTGAGCAGTTACCACGGGTACAATGGTCAGTAGAAAATCTCCTCCCCCTTCAGATCAATGCCAAAATTGAAGGAGTAAATCCAATGGTGGTGCCATCTATTGGAGGATCTAAATAGCAAAGACGTACTTTCTCCTTCGTGGTGCTCTGATTAAAACGAAAGATGCTCCCTATTAACTTAAATTCGCATAGTATGGCGTAGCGAGCTTCGCTTGTCCAAGTGTCATAAGTAACAACAACAGAACATTTTTTAATGGATCCAAAGTAGGTAAACATCTCATTTTAAAGGGGATTTATTCCGATTGAAACAACGAAGTTGAAATTTGAGGTGGTTTCTTGAACATTTGTGATATGCAAACCACAGTATTTATACGATATTCATCAGCAAAAAATGAAGTTGTTTGACTTCCATCAGCAAAAGGATCAACGCTTAGATCGGTACAGATGTTACGTATAATCCTTTTGGCGCATTTTGGCGAATTTTTGGTGGATTTTACTGTTTTTTTTTTTTTTTTTGGTAACCTAGATTTTTACTAAGCCAGAAAGATAAAGAATACTAAGAAAATTCAACATTCTATTTTGGCAACCCTAGATTTTGCGTTAACAATACGTCAGCTTTAATCGCCAAAGCATTTTAAAATAAATCAAAAAGATTGTTTGTGGATCATAGTACAATGTAATTATATTGACCTTAATTCGTATAATATATATTTTAAAAACTTATAAAATATGGGATCGTTCTCAAATATTTCTGATCGCATTATTTAAACTTATTAATAATAAAGAATCAGTTATGAAGAAATGAAATGCGAGTTGTGATACTCTAAAGCTTTGTCATTTTGGTTTGGTTTGTTTGGTTTGTTTGTCGCTCAACGGTCATTTTTTGCACACGAGGGCTAATTAGACCGGGACTTACGGCTTAAAGTGGATTCCGAACCACTACAAACATCCATGCCCAAGGTGGGATTCGAACCCACGAACTGTTGAACCGAAGGCAAGAGCGCTAACCATTCGGCTGCCAGCTCGGCAAAGCTTTGTCACAAGAGTCATTATAATCATTTTAATGTGCTTTATATTTTAATATTTCCGTCATTTCTCTAGAGTGGTCCTGGCGATGAAGAAAAACATTGTTCTTATGGCTGGAAGGTAGTGAGTTCGATACTCGACACTGATTCAAAACACCTGACATAGATTCAATAATACTTCATGAGGTATAATAGTATTAATCGTCAGGGAAGGCATGAGTTGATTAATACTGAATTTCTAATTATACATTATTTTCAAACCAAACTGTTGTTAAATAGTTTTTCTTTCAATATATCCTGTTGTGTAACTGCTGCGACTGCCAATGCATAAAAGTTATTATACTATGTTAGAAAAAAATTGTATCTTGAAGACGAAATCCATTTTTATATTTTAAAAAAATCGTTTTAGAATGAGACTTTTATATATTAAAATTGTGTAAAACTTTTAATATATAAAATAAAAGTCTCATCGAAAGATTTCGAATAAAATATTTTCTAATCACACATTATTTTCAAACCAAATTGTTGTTAAATAGTTTTTCTTTCAATATATCCTGTTGTGTAACTGTGCGACTGTCAATGCATAAAAGTTATTATACTATGTTAGAAAAAAATTGTATCTTAAAGACGAAATCCATTTTTATATTTAAAAAGAAATCGTTTTAGAATGAGACTTTTATTTCATATTTTAAAATTGTGTAAAACTTTTAATATATAAAATAAAATAAAAGTCTCATTGAAAGATTTCGTATAAAATATTTTAATAATAACTATACATTGATCCTTATAAATTATGCAAAACCATTCAAGACATAAATTGAAGGCAGTATGAGGAATAATGAATAAAGGTTGCAATTATTTCAACGATGTAAATTAATCTTAATTAAACTTCATTCACACGATGTTGTTCCCGACTTTCGACATTGAAAAAATCTGTATTTATATATCTTTTACAAAAATTTATTTTGCTGATTGGTTTTCATTGGTGGTCTATAATTGTTATATAATATAATAAAAATCTTTCTCTCTCTCTCTCTCTCTCTCTCTCTCGCACGCACTTACACACACTTTGTCAAAAAAATTTTTTACGCTTCTTGAAGGGCCTCCTAATAACCCTTCTTGACGCAAATACAAATATTTAAATATTTCACGAGTTTGTATTTGTGAAATTATGAAAATGATATTATTTGTGTCGATATTTTGACGTTATTGCAAAATAAAAGCCTAAGAACAAAGATAAGAGTTCTTCAGAATATCAATTATAACACCTTGAGGGGTGTGGTAGTCTAGTGGTTAGGGTATTGGCCTTCCCCCCGGAAGGGCTAGGTTCGATTCCCAATGCCGCCAAAGACCAGCCGAGTACATGCGATATACTTGCTCGTTAAATCTGTGGAATCGAAAGTCCTGTGATCGGTCGTCGAACAGTTACCATGGGTGTAATAATCTGGAGAAAATTTCCTCACCCTCTAGATCAATGTCAAAATTGAAGGAATGGATCTTTTGGTGGTGCCATCTATCGGAAGAGCTTAGAGCAAAGTAGTACTTTCACCATCTTGGCGCTCAGGTTAAACGAAAGACGCATCCCACTAATTTATCATAACCAAACGGCATAGCGAGCTTAGCTTGTCCAAGTGCCATAAGTAACATCAACACGACTTCGTTGAGCCTTTAACCCTCTGAATTCTCCCGCAATTTTCCTTCTTTTATTGAGAAACGCATCCCTCTTTTCACTTTCTAACTAGTAAAATAAATTACCTACAAAAACGTTTTTCCGTTAGAGGCATTTAAGAATTAGACGTTTTATTCAGATTGTGGCCAACAGATGTCGTTAGTTCTCCACTAAATTGCGGTATTTGAAGTACTTGTATTTATCGCTCTAAATTCACAATGTTTTTTGCCCCTTTTACTAAATAGAAATGAGTGCTAGAAAACGTTCAGCAATAGACAGAATATATATTCTTATGATTTACAAGATTCTAAAAGTGATTTAAATTTTGATAGTGGTATATGCATTTTCTCAATTCATTGCGTTTTCAATGCATATTTCAATTCTCTAATTTATATTTAAATTTAAAATGTCCAAAAATTACACAATTTTTAAAGCGATTTCGTTCTACAAGTTGATTTTTTGGCCTAGTTTCGTTCTCTATCGGAAGGTAGCGAGTTCGAATCCTTGCGTAACCGATAATCCGTTATGAAGCCCATTGGGGCACGTTGAAATGGTCATGGTTGCAGTTTCCTCCAGTCACATGGTATCTCTGAGAGTGGCAAGTCAAGTATTGGGGTCTTCTACTTGTGCCTGCTTCTAAATTTCGAACACTCTCACTCGACTACTTCCACTTTACTAGTATAGCCCTACTCTAGGCTACACTAGGTAAAGGGAAGTATGCTGGTGGGACAACCACATTGAAAGCAAGCAGCTTCCTCTTCACTATAAACTAAATCTACGAAGTCTAGGCCATTCCAAATGAAAGTGGATTGGTCTGTCGATCAACGCTATTTGCACTGTCAATTTGTACACGAGAGTTAATTAGACAAGAAACGACAGTTTACGCTGCATTGCAAACAACTAAAAATATTTAAGCTATAGGAGAGATTCAAATACATAAACTTTTGAATCAAAATGCAGTTATAACCCCTATAACACGGTATATGTTAGCTCCGTTTTATAGGAAAGCGCGTTGTACCAGCATTCTCGTAAAACACGCGTATGATCAATTAGACGGCGCCTTATATACAAATAATTCACGTTTAACTTCTATCGTTAAAGGGGGTTTAAATCGAGTACTTAGGAAAATTTATTTATGAATGAAATGTGTGCGATTTATTAAAATTTAACTAAGAACATTTTAAGTAAAAAAACTTATAAAAAGTGTTACTGAAAAACAGTTCATTTCAAATAAATGATTCCGTAAAACAGTTTTATTACATGTTTATTCGCTGTAGGAGTTATTTAAAATAACGTTCCGTCGACATCTTTTTTTATCGGAATATTCAAAGGTTAATAATATAATTTTGATCTTATTTTATAAGAACACACTTGACACAATGTGCATATGTACGCAAAATGGATTGCGAACTGTACAAATCATTATAAATTTCCCGGTATAGAAATATAACGTGGGAAATTCAAAGTGTCACATGGGATAAACACGTGTTATACGAGGGAAATAAAAGTGCGTGCTAAGAAAACGCGTTATAAGAGTACTGTGGTATAGAGGGGGAGATCACTGTACAGAGCGCTAACCACTTGGCCTAAATTAAAAATCGTATGTGTAAGATGACTTAAATATAATAACAATCACAAAAATAAGATAAC
Source organism: Latrodectus hesperus (assembly GCA_037975125.1). Taxonomy (NCBI): domain Eukaryota; kingdom Metazoa; phylum Arthropoda; class Arachnida; order Araneae; family Theridiidae; genus Latrodectus; species Latrodectus hesperus. Next base: position 4,849,536 of record JAJQOW010000015.1, on the reverse strand, counting down.
TATAACATTTAAGTATTATAAAAGATTTATCAAAATTCAGTCCTTTTTCAGTCGTTATCGAAAGAGCGCGTTCGACTGATGCTGCTGCAAAACAAGGCAATATGTTATCAAACAAAAAACGAGCAACTGCCTTAAAATTACCCATCTTAGATTTATAAAAAACTTAATTCTTATTCTCGAATTCCAATTCTTTTTTATTTTTTTTTTATCCTACGTCGAGACAGGGCCCTTATCGGCCATGAGTCCTCTGGCAGCCCAATAAAAATTACCCTTATTGTGGAAGTTGTCGGGTAAACAGTTCAAAAGAGAAAATGCAGGACAACTTGTCAAATGAATGAAGTCCATAAAAGCTCCTGAAGGACACAGGGTACAGTAGGCCGTGTTGACAACGCCGATACAGCTTAAGTGTCTCTGGAGAAAGTCACGTCCAGTCAGAATTCTGAAATTGGCTGTGAAAATGGAGCGTGGAAGGCACATGGCAATGATAATTCGAATTCCAATTCTCTTAGCATTCATAAGACCATGAAATATTCTTATGAAAAAACGTCATTGTTCAGGAAATAAACTTCTTTCAGAACATTTTAAGACAGATGTTCGTGATCTACAGTATATGCTAATCAGAAAGTTTAATCTTTATATAAAATACACAAACAGGTAAAGTGAAAAACTCTAGATTTATTTTTCAGGAATGAATTTACATTTGAATAGTTGTTTTATAAGCTTTTATGTTGCTCTTTGACTTCTCAGCCCTTTATGATTCATTCATTATGATTTGCACTCTTTGATGAAATAATATTGAAATCTCATATCTCAATTTAGTAAATATGTTGTTGCTGTTACTTTGGATACTTGGACATGACAAGCTTGCTATGCCGTTGGGTATGCGAATTTAAGTCAGTATAGTACGTCTTTGAAAATTCCTCCAATAGATGGCACCACTAGAGAATCCACTGTCTCAATTTTGACATTGATCTGAAGGGGAATTTTTTGGTTTGTCGCTCAACGGTCATTTTTTGCACACGAGGGCTAATTAGACCGGAACCTACGGCTTAAATTGGATGCCGAACCATCTACAAACATCCATGTCCAAGGTGGGATTCGAACCCACGAACTGTTGAACCGAAGGCAAGAGCGTTAACCATTCGGCTGCCAGTCCAGCGATCTGAAGGGGAGGAAATTTCCCACAGATAATTACATCCTTGGTAACTACTCAACGACCGACCACAGGACTTTCGATTCCACAGATTTAACGAGCACGTATATCGCATGTACTCGGTGGGTCTTTGGCGGCATTGGGAATCGAACCCCACCCTTTCCAACGTAAGACCGATGTTCCCTAACCATTAAGATACCACTACCCTATTCAATAAATATAATTTTGTTTTCGAATTTATATTACATAAATCTTTCAAACTAAAATTAAAAATTCTTGGCTAGAAGTTACAGGACACAAAGTTTTTATATATTATATACAGCATTCGTTATTACAGAAAATTAACTGTGAATTAATTATCAAATTAATTATTACAGACAACTTACTATTCACCAAGCAGCATACTTAATAAAATGTATTCTAAATATCAGAGACTGTTAAACTATTGATAAAGTTTTCGATTTAATTGTTTTGATCGAAAAAAATTACTAAAAATTATAAAAGAGGAAAGGTTTGTCTGTTGCACAACGGTCATTTTTTGCACACGAGGGCTAATTAAACTGGGACCTACGGTTAAAAGTGGATTCCAAACCACTACAAACATCCATGCCCAAGGCAGGATTCGAACCCACGAACTGTTGAACCGAAGGCAGAGCGCTAACCATTCGGCTGCCAGCTAGGCATAAAAGGTTAAAGAAATAGTATTTAAGGAATAAATAAAAGCAATAGGAAAATAGATTAATAAAAGTAAAATATTTAAATCTCATGACAAACTACAACATTCCTTGTAGATGTGATATTTCTCAGAGTAAGTTCTTAATATCATTTAAGGTATACCAGAAAGTGTACAGTTGCAGTTTTGATTAAATTCTCGATCACATGGAGTTTGTTTTTAACTCAGTCACATTTTGTACATGATGTTGTTACTTACAGCACTTGGACAAGCCAAGCTCTTTATGCCGTTGGCTAAGCTAATTTAAGTCAGTAGGGTGCATCTTTCGTTTTAACCAGAGCACCACGAAGGTGAAAGTACGACTTTGCACTAAACTCCTCCGATAGATGGCACCACCAGAAGATCCATTCACTCAATTAAGACATTGATCTGAGAAGGGTGGCAGGGAATACATTTTGCACATGTAGGCTACATGTGGACCGGGACCTCCAGTTTAAAGTGGATTCCGAACCACAACAAACATCAAATCTTAAGGTGGTAGTCAAATCCAAAAATTTGAATCAAAGTTCAGAACTCTAAATATTCGGTATGCGTGGAGCCGAAATGTAAATCGGGTAAAAAGTTGAGAATACTTTCCAGAACTTGTAACTCTGATATCAAGTGTTGAGTGAGGCTCTGGAGCACTTCAAATAGTACAAGTACATTAAAAATTTACAAGAATAAACTTTTTAGACTCAGAAAGGTTTCGCCAACTTTTCGTTTAAATAAAGTTAATACCAAAAGGATTAAGCTACATTGTCTTGTATTCATCAACTTCCAATATTTTTAACTTTTACATGGGAAATCTACATAACTCGAAGTTAATCTAGACGTAGAATCCCTGAAACTGATTTAAAATTTATTACCAAAGGCACCTGTTGTATTATTTGCAATGAAAAAAAAACAGTTGGTATTTACAAAAGAGGAGTCTTATGGAAAACAGCTTATTAACCCGATTGACAAAGTAATAAGTTGTTAACTTTGGTATCAAAATTGATAACATACCAAACTGATGATTGGTACAAAACTGATACAATTTAATTTACTTAATTTTAAATTCAGAAGAATTTCTAATGCATGACTGAGATTGGTGTCGCTTATCTTGTTTAAAATTTTAAATCTCAATATGAAACAGTTTTCAAATTCGAAATTCCAGAACGAAGCAAATCTAATTCATGGCGGTCAACTTTCTTAGGTCATGACCCTCCTAAGCGATGTGGTCAGTGGAAAACATTTTTAGCTCTCATAAAAATGGGCTAATGTGAAATATAAATTATGCTTACTACTTTTAAATGATGTTTACCAGATTTACTTTGTTCAAAATCTCGATTTTGTATTATAAAATGTGAATGATAAAAATTAGATGTGGAACTCTTTCAAATTTCTTTTAGTTACGAATAAATAATGAATTTGGGAATTCATTCACATTCTAATCCACTTTCAATCGGCGGAATATTAGAGAAATCGCAAATGCACCCGCTCCAGCCGATAAAAGCTACTTTTTTAAAAATCAAAAAGAAATTTTCGCTAAAGTGAAGAGATGGGTACGAAGGGTAAAATGCGCCAAGCAGGCGATAAAGTGGTGCGATAAGTTCGTCAAACTGGTTTAACGGTTCGGATTACGTATGTATGACCTACTTTTTGTTTATTGGGTAACGTGATCGCGTGACATGCGCGTTTTGTATGTAACCCTTGAAACTATTTTAGAATAATATTTAATAATTGAGTTTCAATATTCGAATTTTGGAGTTTGTGTGTTGCTAACGATAATTAACTATGGATGAGAATGTTTTGAACTTACGTTTTTTTTATTTAGAGCGTGATGGTAGTAAGAAAGTAAGTTTATGAATTTTTAAGTTGTGTGTATTGCATGTTAGTGTTAGAATGTGCAGCTTACTGATATTTTTTTATGTGGATGCCATTGCTCGGTATATTTAAAATTCGAGTTTAAACGAAAAATGAAATTTGTTAACGTTCGAAATTTAGTTTTACTGCCCGGTTGGCACTGCAGTAGGTAGCGCTACACTGATGTTTTTTTAAGGTGGGCGCCATTGCTCGGTATATTTAAAATCAAGTGATAAAAATTTCCTTTCTATTTATTCGAATTTTAAAACTTCTACAGTATTTAATTGTAATGAAATATTCAACTTTTTAATATTTGGAATTCGAAAAAACGCGTGATTTCAAAGCTGAAGTTCGAACGCGATCGTTATTGGTTGACATTTATCGCGCGTAGTGACGTAATTTAGGTTGGCAACAGAGCTGTAGAGCGCTTGGTGCCAAAATTTGAAATCGCGCCAATCTCGTACCCATCTGGTAACTTTTACCCACATTTATTTTGTTCAAAATCTCGATTTTGTATCATAAAATGTGAATGATAAAAATTAGATGTGGAACTCTTTCAACTTTCTTTTAGTTACGAAATCGTTAAATAATGAATTTGGGAATTCATCCACGTTCTAATCCACTTTCAATCGGCGGAATATTAGAGAAATCGCAAATGCATCCGCTCCAGCCGATAAAAGCTACTTTTTTAAAAATAAAAAAAAAATTTTAAGTAAAATTCACACTGTGAGAAAGTACAAAAAAATATCATTGATGGGATATAAATTTTCTTAGGAATACTACATTATAAAATAATTTTCACAATAGTAAAATAAATGAAAATACTTCTGAAATAATTTCTTAAATCAGGACTTTTGATTTTTATTTCTATTGAGTCCAATATGTCAACTGGTAGCTGCTCGCGAATTATATCCTTAATTTTGGACTGCATCAAATGAAATATCACGAAAGTTCAGTTTTATTTAAAATGCTACTAGAGAAATAAGTACAAGTGTGATTTTTTTAGGATAATGGTACCGTAAGTAAAGAAAAAAATCAGACAGTAGTAATTAATTTTTCCTAACATTAAGAAAACTATATTAAAAGCTGATTTCTACTGATTAACATTTTAAGGGTCGCACAATTACAATTCAATCTATATAGCAAAATATTTTAATTCAAAAATCAACGATTCAGAAAAATATCAAAAATTAAAAGCTATGGAGATTCTAATGCTAAATCCCACTAATAATATTAGAAATCTAATTATAGTTCGGGAAGAAAATGTTCGACTGACCTGTTATTCAGAAGACTGTTTGATACATTGCATTCTTCTTTCGTTCTGTTACTGAAGAGTTAAAAAATATGTTTAAGCCAATGAGGCATGTCCGATTCATCACAGAAGAAATTGTATTAAATATATAATTATCAATGTTTCCAGATTCCATTACAAAAAAAATTAAAATATAACAACAAACAATCTATATTTTGATATTTTTTACAAGACACATTACCAAAAATTAAAAAAATGTCCTATGACGTCATGGAACAGATAATTACAGTCATGATTAAATCTGCTTCAGTTTAGTTAATTATTTAGAGTTCTATTCCATAGAATCCTAACACAATTAGACTGAGCTAACAGCCGAGTGGCTAGTACTCTATGGATTCGACAGTTTGAAGTTTTGAATCCCACCTCGAATATAAATGCTTGTAGTGATTTAGAATCTTCTTTAAACTGCAGGTTCTGGTCTAATGAACCCTTGTATGTGAATTATGATCGTTTTGTTTGACAACTCAACAAACTTATAGCACAACAAGGGCACTTATAGCACACAAGCTGTATTTAAATCTTATAGCA
>JAJQOW010000015.1:4836486-4838986 GCA_037975125.1 Latrodectus hesperus | reverse complement strand
GGGTAAACATTATCGAACACAAATTTTTTTGTGACAACCAACGAAATATGGATTAAAAAATCTAATAATAGTTAACTTTAACAATTTTTACTGTAATGGCATGAACGCTTTAAACATATTAAAAACATATGAACATTTTAAATTTTTTGAACTTTTTTAAAAAGGATAACATGTGATGGTAAAAGTTTGCAATTAGATTCTGAAATGATATTTAGTAAATTTATCCCATGCTCTGGCCAAATTAAATGATACACATATATGTAAAAGTAAATTTACCAAATTATTATTAGTTACTTTTCCTTAAATCTAAATGTTTTTGTTATATTTTCCTTTTCCAATCAGAAAATAACGGATGGGACGTTCGTAGATGAATAAATTTATTTAAATTTGAATTTGAATCGATATTATATTGATTTCTATGAAAAACACAACATAGCATTTATATGCTAATATATTGAATTTTTTGCAGAACATCGTTTCGGCACAGGTGCCGTATAATCCATGACGCCAAATTCTGAGATTTTCTTATGCATCTGGCAACCTTGTTTTGTTACGTCATACATATGGAGACCTATAAGAATTATGCAGAAAATTCTATTTTGGTAACCCTATTATTTACGTCATCGCGCACGTCACGATACGTCATCTTGGCAACATTTCTTCGCCAAAAAAATTCAGAATTTGGAATCATGGATTATAAGGCACCTGCGCTGTCGTTTTTTATCGTCAAGCTACCTATGCATTTAAATAATATTATTTGCAAAATAGTTGGATGCGTTTTGATTATTTAAATGCTTGAAATCTGTTTCCGGCTGTCTATTTCTGCCGATCGAAAAGCTGTCAAACATTGTTAGTATCCTTCTAATTTTGAACTGTAATCAAGAGACAAATTCAACATCTGAGCTGGCATTCTCCTCTCCAAACCACGCCAAATCAGTAAGGAAATATTAAATATTACTGAACTTTTACGGTGTTAAAATCGCCAAATATGATAGTTTTACAGCTATGCCAGGTATTAAGATTACACACCCACTCGTTCACGATGAATCTCCCCATCTATTTGGAATAGCTTGTCCCATTTGAACCTTGCTCCAGAAAACCCAACTGACCAACCTCCCCACCTGTTTATCACGCAGAAGTTGATAAAATCTTTAATTTGTTGTTGTTTCTGATTCCCAGTTGGCATTAGAGAGTTGTCAAGAAATAACCTAAAAGAAAATTATTAATATAGTTTATTAATAGTTAGTCTTGCTTTCATAAATCTGGGTTTGAACCCCATGAAAAAGATATAGACGTTGGTAGATTTTGTTTTTCAGATGTCCCATTAAGTTCTTACCTTGATTTACAAATATAAGTGAGAACTTTGTAAAAACTTTATCCTAAAAACATACGTTACTGATTATTCATTAGACATAGGATGACGTAAATATTCAAAATATGGTGCTTAGAAATTATTTTTGAATATTTGCTGGTCGAGAGAGCTGAAATCGATAGTTTGTTGGAAGCAGTCAGGTAGCAAGCAGTCTTTGGCCTTTAGAAGCAGAGAACAAGCAAATGACCCACCAATATCTAGTCTGCCAACCTCAGAGGTAACATTTTCCTTGGAAGACACTGCGATCAAGACCTATTCAACCCTGCTGCCTTTAGTGAAAACTCCAGTTAAGCGGGATTCCAACTTATCAACCTCCGAGGAAAAGAACCAACCATTCCACCTTTTGAATTGTTAAATCTTGACCCGAATTAGAATAAAAATTTAAATATAAATTTTAATTCGAATGAAATTTCTGAAACTTACATTTTTTTTTATTTATGAAATGAATTTGGAAAAATCTTTGATGTATACCTGTCTAATGAAATATTCAGAATCTAGAAAATTGAGTGAAACGTCTTCCTGTTTTTCGCAAACTTCTGAGGACAGAGCTATGCTTTTACATCAGTAGATACAAATGGAAAATGAATTTGAATAATGTGGCATTTATAGCAATTCTTGACTGTGGTAAAAACAAATGCAACAAGATTATCCGATTTGGTGAGAAATCACCCATTAGGTGATATTTGGAGACAAAATCAGCGAATAACTTAGATATTTTGGTAAGCTTTTTTGATAGATATAAGATGTCATCTTTTTATAAGTTATTTACTCGTTTAAAAATAAATCAGAGTTGATAATATAATACTTTTTAGAAAAGATACAACATGCGAGATGGGAACAAAGATTAAGCTACGATAAAGAAGTGAATTTAATAATTTAATACTTGTTTCCATAAAGATTTTGCTACACATGATAAAAAATCAACAAAATTGATTGTGCTCTAAATTGTGCAAAAATATTTATGAATTTTATTTAAATATTTATTATGTGCAACCTGTGCATTTATCTATTTTATATTACATAATATTTTAAATTAATAAACTAAAATAAATGAAATTTAATTAATTTTTCAATTATATTTTAATTGTTTAGGTTCTAATATTTATATAATAGGTTATGCCTCTTATT